>PVKS010032180.1:0-22778 GCA_004027875.1 Aplodontia rufa | reverse complement strand
AGTTCGTGGAGGAATGACATCAGCTTCTGGGATGGTTCCCCCATCTTCCCAATCACCAGACTCCTATGAGTTCTTCATATACCCTCCCCCCTCCCCATTCCCCTCCCTACACCTCCAAGTATCCTAGAGAGCTATCCCCCTATTACTCTGAAAGTCATTCAATTTGAAGTTTTGTTAGGTCAGCCGTCTGCCCTACTGCTTCCCCATAAATTCTAGCATCAACAGATGAGAGAAACCATTCAGCCCTTGAGTCTCTGAGCTTGGGAGACTTCACTAAGCATAATTCTGTCCATCTCCATCCATTTGATTTCAAAAGCCATAATATCATCCTCTCTAATGGCTGAGTAGTATTCCATAGTGTATATGTACCAAAGCTTTTGTATCCACTTGTCAAGTGAGGGGCATCTGGGTTGGTTCCATAATCTAGCTATAGTAAATTGAGCTGCTATAAACATTGATGAAGCCACATCGCTATAATATGCTGATTCTAAGTCTTTTGTGAAAATTCCCAGAGGTGGGACAGCTGGGTCGTAGGGTGGTTCCATCCTTAATTTTTTGAGGATTCTCCATACAGCTTTCCATAGTGGCTGAATCAGTTTGCAGTCCCACCAGCAGTGTAATAGTGTTCCTCTTTTCCCACAGCCCCTCCAGCATCTGTCGTTGTTTTTATTCTTCATTTTTGCCACTCTAACAGGAGTGAGGTGGTATCTCATTGAAGTTTTGATTTGCGTTTTCCTTATAGCTAATGATGTAGAGCATTTTCTCATATATTTGTGGACTTTCTGTACTTCCACTGGAGAGAAGTTCCTTTTGAGATCTTTAGCCCATTTATCGATTGGATTATTTGCGAGTTTGGACTTTAGTTTCTTTAGTTCCCTATATATTCTGGATATGAGCCCTCTGTCCGAAGTGTAGCAGGCAAAAATTTTCTCCCATTCTGTGGGTTCTCTCTTGATGCTCTTGACTAGATCTTTAGCTATGCAGAAGCTTTTTAGTTTAATTGCATCCCATTCATTTAATTTTGATTTTACAGCATGCGCCATAGGAGTTTTGTTAAGGAAGAATCTGCCGACTCCTATAAGGTGTAGTGTTGACCCGACTTCTTTTTCTAGTAAATTTAAAGTTGTAGGCTTAATATCCAGGTCTTTGATCCATTTTGATTTAATTTTTGCAGACACAAGTATTTAGTAGGCCTAAATAAACTGTTTCACCATCGTCAGTCTCTTAAGCTAAAATCTTTCCTTATTTACTTTTATGTCCTCCATGTTCTTCAGGAAGTTATCTCTCCATTTTCCTCAGAAATATTGCTCCTGTCACTGCAACAGACCATTGGCTTCACTTCAAATACTTCTCATTTGAGTCATTTGCTTTTGGCCAATTTCTATAAAACCTGAAAGACTTGATGAATTCTGTGGTCTTGCAGAAGTCAAGCTGCTGCCCATCCCACTATCTCCAAAGACTTATACATCTTCTTTTCCTTTGCATAGCTCATGTTAACATAGATGATAATACTTGGCCCAGGACCTAGAGTCCTGTGCACCTGAATCATAAATGCCACAAACATTCTCTCAGTCCTCATCAACCCCATGGGTTTTCTGCACAGATAGATGTGTGCAGCACAAAGTCAGGCCAAGATATGCTCTTGAATTTTATGCCACAACACCCAAATGGCCCCTGATGTGCAGCCTAGACACACACAGAGGTCTTTCCTGGACCTGTCCAGGTAGCAAGTGTCCTTCCTTCTCTCCAAGTCTCCATCCACTTAATCACAGCAGGAAAGAAATTCAAGTCAAAGTGCAACATGAAAGCAAAAGCATTTCTTCAAGACCATAGTCTAGAACCCCAGCCAGGATTCCATAGGTCAGGATTGTTCACCAATATGAAGGACACTCCCAGGCCACTAATTTCTGAAGGAAAGGGAACATACCCGTAGCACCTTGACCCCCAACCTTTGCCTTTGTCCCACAGAAATTCATCTTCTTTTCACTTGTACATGAAATTAGGGAGGCAATAAGGAAAAAGGGAAATCCTGATGCTTCTCCAGGGAACTGAGGTTTCAGGCCAAACTGGGTCCCTAAACTGTTCAGCACTTCTCCACATGAATGTTAGTCTGTCTGAAATTTCAGAATATTCAGGGTCCTCTTACTTTCACCTGAGCTAACACTAAGAGAGCCCAAATGGTTGATGCCATGGGAGGCTTCAAATGGTATTTCCTGTGGGTATTATTCCTAGCCTAATGCTGTACAACCATATAGCTCTTCCGGGTGATTACTATATTACTGTATATCAATCATAGTTTAATGATGCACACTCATCCTGCTTCTCTCCTGTGTCTATAGGAGATTCCACCCTGAATCCTAAGGCACTTGCCTGCTCTTTCAATGTCTGCACACCCATTCTACCCTCAGGGGTCAGCTCAATGCTCAGCACCCCTTCTTACAGACAAGGTCAGAGGATGGTATTACAAATATGTACAAAGCCAAGATTTGTAGTCCCAAAATATTTAATACTCATTAGCCCTCTTCCCCACCCTTAGATGGTCAAGATGAAGGAGTAAGTCCATGAAAGGTGAAAAGTGATTTCGATGGTTTTCTGAGATCTAGAAGAAGGAGAACAAGACTGAATCAATGGTTATCTGGGACTTGTTAATTCATCCAAGGGCTAACTTTGTGCCAGGCATTTGTTCATTCATGTATTAAGCACTTTTTAAGTCTTTCCTTAGCAAGTACTGTTTTATGGAAAGCAAACCAGATGGACAAAGTCTTTACCCTCATGGCACTTTATTCTGACAGAGATTCAATGTCAGGAACAATGTATCCTGGGGAATACAACAGAAGGTCTTGGCCTTTGACCTTCTAGTGAGGACAGTTCAAACCAGTCACTCAAAGGTAAGTCTGAGTCCACAATGGGGTGCTGATTTAGAAGGAGAAAAAAAAAATAACCCAGAGAAAGAAATCTCACTCCCTGCCCTCAAGAAATGTAGAGTCTGGTAGGAAAGAAATACAAATGTATTCAGTACAACTGACAAGGCAATGAGGAATCAAGGAGATAAGCCAATGAGATGGGTTTGATTGAGCTGTCCAGGGAGATGTCTCTAAGTCTTCCAGGGTATCTGTATCCATCTCAGGGATCAGATTCCACATTTAAAAATTCTGTTTTGCCCTTGTAATCCTGTACATTTTCTTCAGGAGCCCTCTATGCCATGAAGGTTATTTGTACATGCTCATTCACAATATAACCAAGTCATAGAATATGCCCAGACATAGGGCATGATGTCCTGTGCTTTCTGGTTATTAATAGCATCACCATGATAAGAAGAAGGAGATTGTTGGTGGTGATGACACTGTGAATAAGAGGGCTTCCTAGGCAGGTGAATTGGTTATCTGGAGATAATGTAGGCATATACCAAACCCAAGATACACCAAGATATTTGCCAAATACAAGAATAACAGAGAATTTTCACTCTCCTCGTCTTGTGCCCACAGACGGGCAGTCTACAATGTGGCACCAATCCTTGTGGATTTGTTGTAGCCACATGCTTTTCTATAGTACCCTTCCTTTGACTGACCCACCATGAAAGTGATGGTATATAACTTCCAATCCTAGATAACAAAGCCATTGTGGCTTCTGCTGTGGTTACTTGGATTACTCACCTGAGGAGAAGTCATTGCCATGCCATGAGACATTTGAGATGTCCTGTGGAGGAGACCACGTGGAAAGGAAATTAGGTCTGCCACAACTCAGAACCAACTTGCCAGCCAGGTAGTGGATGCAGCACTAGCAGCACCAGTCAAGCCCTCAGCCAGGCTGACATTTGATTACATTCGCATGAGAGAACTCAGGCCACTGGCTCAAGTTGCTCCTAATTTCCTGACCCACAGATACTATAAGAAGTAAGAAGAAGGTGTAGTTGTTTTAACCCACTAGGTTTGGTGATAATACATTATGCAGCAGAGATAACTAATACACATCCCTAGCAATAACATAGTTCCCAAAATACACCATATGTGAATGGTGCTCTGTTGGTGAATGATGAATGATATTTCTAGCAGAAGGACTATAAGTCAAATATTGTGACTGTGGATGGGAGAGGTGGAAAGGATACAGCTAGGAAAATCAATACTTTTAAAGGTTGGAAAGAAATTAAACTTCACCCACAAACATGGATATTCAAGAAAAGTCAGAATATTTCTTTTCCATGATTAAGAAAAAATTTATTCCTGAGCTGGTTCTTTGAAAAAATAAATAAAATTGACAGACCCTTAATTAATCTTACTAAAAGGATAGAATTGAAGAAAATCAACAAAATCACCAACAAAAAGGTGGTGGTCATCACCCACCCTATGGAAATCAAATGGATTATCATAACATATTTTGAAAAACTATGCTCCTCTAAATTAGATAATCTGGAAGACATGGACAAATTTCTAGACACATATATCCCCAAATTGACACAGGATGAAATTGAAATCCTAAACAGGCACTAAAATCCATATAATAAATAAAAGTCTTTCAAAGAAGAAAAACCCAAGCACTGATGGATTCCCCACTGAGTTTTACCACACCTATGAGGAGGAGCTAACACCTCTCCTTATTAAGCTATTCCAAGAAACTAAAAAGTAGGGAACCCCCTCAAACACTTTTTATGAGGCAACCATAACTCTGATATCAAAACCCAACAAAGACTCATCAAAAAAAGAAAATTACAGACCAATATCCCTGATGAACATTGATGTAAAAATCTTTAATAAAGTTCTAGCAAACTGCATTCAAAAACATGTTGAGAAGGTAATTCATCATGATCAAGTGGATTTCATTCCAAGAATGCAAGCCTGGTTCAACATACGCAAATCAATAAATGTGATTCATCACTTAAACAGAATTAAGGACAAAAATCATATGATCATGTCAATTGATGCAGAAAAAGCTTCCAATAAAATTCAGCACCTATTTATACTCAAAATTCTAGAGAAGATAGGAATCAAAGGAACTTATCTTAGCTATGTAAAAAACATATTTGACAAACCCTCAGCAGGTATAATACTAAACCGAGAAAAGTTGAAAGCAATTCCACTAAACTAGGGAACAAGACAAGGCTCCCTGCTCTCACTACTTCCATTCAGTGTACTCCTCAAGACCCTACCTGGAGCAATCAGCCAAGAGAAGGAAATTAAAGGGAAGAATAGGAAGAGAGGAAGTCAAACTATCCCTTTTTGATGATGATGTGATCCTGTATCTGGAAAATAAAAAAGAAAACCCACCACCAGAAAACTGCTTGAACTTATAAATAGATTTAGCAAAGTGGCAGGCTACAGATCAACACCCATAAATCAATAGCTTTCCTATATGCTAACAATAATAGGGCAGAAGAAGAAATCAGTAATTGGTCCTATTCACAATATCCTCAAAAAGAATAACATACTTGAGAACTAATCTAACAAGAGAAGTAAAAGACCTCTACAATGAACATTATTGAACACTGAAGACAAAATCTGAAGAAAACCTGAGAAGATGGAAATATGGTCCATGTTCTTGGTAAGGCAGAATGAATATAATTAAAATAACCATTCTGCCAAAAGCACTATACAGATTCAAGGCAATCCCTATCAAGATACCAGTGCCATTCTTTACAGAAATCAAAAAAGCAATTCTTAAATTCATTTGGAATAACAAGAAACACAGAATAGACAAAATATTACTAAACAAGAAAGACAAAAATAGGTGGTTTCACAATGCCAGATCTAAAACTATACTACAAGCTCTAGTAACAAAAATAGCATGGTACTAGTATAAAATAGGAATGAAAACCAATGGAATAGAATAGAAGACTCTGAGAAAAACTCACAAATCTTTATACAGCTGGCATTTGACAAAGGGGGTCAAAATATAGCATGAAGGAATGACAGCCTATTCAACAAGTGGTGCTAGACAAACTGGACAGCCACTTGCAGACAATTGAAATTAGATCCTTATCTCTCACCTTGCCCAAAAGTCAAATCAAAATGGATCGAATAATTAGGAATTAAACCATCTACCATACAACTGCTAGAAGAAAAATTAGGACCAACATCCTAGCATGTGGGAGTTGACAATGACTTCCTCAAAAAGACTCCCATAGCAAAAGAATTAAAGTCAATAATTAATGAATGCGATGCTATTAAATTAAAAAGTTTTTGCTCAGCCAATAATTTGGTCAAAACTGTCAAGAAAGAACCTGTAGAATGGGAGGTAATCAAGGCTTGTGATTCCTCCAACAGGGGACTAATATCCAAAATTTACAAAGGACTCAAAAAATTTAATATCAAAAACACAAACAATCTAATAAATAAATGGGCCAGAGAGCAAAACAGAAACTTCTCAGCATAGGAAATCAAGCAAGCCAATGAATACATGAGAAAGTGTTCTAAATCACTAGTAATCAGAAAAATGCAAATCAAAACTACACTAAGATTTCACCTCACTCCAGTCAGACTGGCAAAGAAGAAGAATACAAAAAGTAACAAATGCTGGAGGGGTTGTGAGGAGATAGGAACACTATCACACTGTTGGAAATTAGGCATGCATCTATCATATGATCCAGCTATTCCTCTTCTGGGTATTTTCCTAGAAGAGCTGGAATCAGGACATTACAGTAACACAGCAAAATCAATGTTCATAGAAGCTCAATTTACAATAGCTAAATTATGGAATCAATCCAGATGCCCCTCACTAGATGAATGGATCCAAAAGCTCTGATATATATATACACATATATATACACGTAGATACGTGTAGATATATATATATATGAGTTCTACTCAGCTATTAGAAACAAACAACATTGCAACCTTTGACGGTGAATGGTCAGCAATGGAAGAAATTATGCTGAGTGAAGTTAGCCAAACCCAGAGACTCAAGGTCTGAATGTTTTCCCTCATTTGTAGAGGCTAGAGCTAAACCCAGGCATGGGTGAAAGGTAGTCAAACTCATAGTTTAGATCCAGAAAAGACATAGCAACACATGATCTAGGGGAACCATAGTCAAGTAGGTCGGGGAAGGGGAAGGGGAGAGATGGGGGAGGGAGGGAGAAGGAGGGAGGGAGGATAGGGAGGGATCTAGGGAGACAATCAACAAGGCAGCATAATCTAACCCTCAATAAGTCAAATAATACTTATGCAACAATTTAATTCTGAAAAATTTACAATCGTATATATGGACATTTATATCTCTTACAGGGGTGTAATTTTGAAGAATGAAGAGATTGAGATATGGGTGATGTGGGGGTAACAATGGTTTAGGATCAAATACATATCATATTGTTACTCTATATACATTTATGATTGTACAACAACTCCTTAATAATTTTTTTAAAAAGAATAAATTGATTCCAAATTATTATTGTTACCCAATACTCCTGTCTACCTCTACCTCTACCTCTCTCAGGAATCTGGAAAGAACCTCATAGGGAAAGAGCCTATAATCTGAATCTACTATGTTCATCTCTGATCCTTCAAGTCCCACACACCTTAATTCCTTAAAGTCAGGTTGCTGTATAGCTATGACAACTTTCTTGGGAGTCCTAGTGTCCAGAATGCAGTCTCTTAGAAATACAACATCTAGGATACCTAGTGAGGTCTCACACCTCATTTATTTATTCAACGGAAGTGTTGTGTTAGTCAAGGTTCTCCAGAAAAATAGAATTAATAATGTGTGTGTAGAGATAAACCATGTTTCTGTGCATGTACATGTAGAGAAAGAGATTTTAAGAAATTGGCCCATGCCATGGAAACAGCAAGTTCCAAATCTGTAGCATGAATCAGCAGGCTGAAAACCCAGGGGAAGAGTGATGTTAGAGCTCAAGTCCAAAAGCAACCCTTCTTTGAGGGAGATAAGTCTTTTTCTTCCAATTGACTCAATGAGGCCCACCCACATTAAGGAGAGGTATAGCTTGGATCTTGAATGTTCCCAAGGCCCAAGTGTTGAAAGCTTGATTCCCAACTCACGGCCCTATTGGGAGATGATGGAACCTTAAGGAAGGAGGTTCTAGTGGAAGGTAGTCACTGGGGTGTGCCTTTCTAATAGGGGTCCACTTCATGCTTTGAACATAGCCCTTTCTGCACTGCCATTGAGGCTTATTTTAAAGCTTAGATTTTTTTCCTTTCTTTTTTCCCTTCCCCCATCCCTAATCTAGGGGGAAAGGAAAATTACCCTTCTTCCCATCTCTAAGGTGAGCTATCTCTCCTAGATGTTGTTAATTGATCTAAGCTCTGGAGATTCAAGAGTGAACCCAAACAGACAAAAATATTTGAGCTACCAGAAAGGGATAAAATAATCATAAATAAAAAATCAATACATACGTAATCTGTTCAGTAGTTCTAATGTAAAGGAGAAACATAAATCAGGCAAAGTGAAAGAAGTCACTTTACATAGTTGGTAAGGGAAGGTCTTGAGAAGATGAAATTGATGGAGCAGAGACTCGAGTGAAGTAAAGAAATAAGTCATGAATATCCAAGGGAAGGACATTATAGGCTGAGCAAACAGCCATGAGCAAAGACCCTACTCACCAGGGAGTTGAGACTGTGTCCCTCCTCCCAGACCCGAAACCCTCCATCCCATGCGCCACCCAGGGGCATTGCTCCCTTGGGAAGTTCCCCTACATTTTCCCCCAACCCAGCATAATTCCTAAAAGGAGCAAAACCCCAGAAGTAAGTTTGTCTATAAGAAACTTCTCTTTTGGCAATATAAATCTCATCTAGGTACCAAGAGAACATAGAAGGAAAATCTGTCTACTTTCTTGGAAAAGTGTGGGCTGGGAAAAAACACAGAAAGACCAAAAAATTAATTTCTCAAAAAGAGAAAATTCAAACAGTCACAGAAATGCAGTTAACCATCACATCCCCCACTCCCAGCTGGGATCTTTGGGCAGATTTGAGAAGTCAGAAAGAGTGGTAGGAGGAAAGGACAAATACGAGACCTCTCATTTTTAGAACTCTATAATTCACAAATTTCTGAACAAAAAGATAGACAATTTCTCCCCTCAATGATAAGGCCTCCTCTTCCCTGAAGAAATCCAACATGGGCTTGAAAATCAGAATGGGAAATGCAAGGAGATGCCCTTCCATCCACACAATCTCAGAAATGGGAGCTCAGAGCTCCCTTCCTGGGGAAAAACTACCTTGCCTTCCCATTACTGCACCCTGCCCCCACCTGTGGTCAGCCCTATGGGGGTTGATAAGGAGCCTTCTTCTGGAAGCCAGCCCAAGAGAGATTCAAACCCGTGGTGACTAATGCCTAAGAAGCAGGGGAGGGGGTCAGGAATAGGCATTGGCCTCCCCTTGACTAAGTACATCTTCCCTAATAACAATAAACTTAAACCAAAGACCTACCTCCTAGGAGGGGAGCAATGACTTAAGGACAAATAGAGGAGACCTCATTTCTGCCCTTCACCCTTTCTTTTCATTATCCTCTTATACTTCAGCTGTAACTCACAAACTCTGGAGAAGTTGGTATCTGGGAAATTGAAATCAACTCAATTCAGCAAAGCTACATGAAATTAAATGTTCTCCTCTACACTAAGAACCCTGCTAGGTGATGGAAGTGCCAAGAAAAACAAAACGCAGCCTTGCCCTCTGTAAGCTTATCCAGGGTCAACACAGGCAAAATCCTTGCAACACCTTTGGTAAAATATGAGCACAGAAGAAGAAAAGATTAAACTCTACATGGTAGGAGGGGCAGAGTTCTCTAAGAAGGTGACATGTGATTCTTGGGGAGTGAGTTGAGGATGATGCAAAGAAAGTAGCTTGCACAGAGCAGATGGTCACAGCAGGACACACAGTGTATATTCTAGGATTGGTCCAGGAACTGACCAGAGGGCAGGACAATGTGATGGTGTGGTTTCAAATTATTAATCTAGGAAGAGGCTTGTCGGTCCATTATGAAGGGCTCTGTCAAAAAGCTGGGACCCATTCCACAGGCAAGTTTTATACTTAAATGTTCCTTTTAATTTTTTTATTAAGGAGTTGAGTTATTGTACAATCATAAATGCATATAAAGTAACAAAATGATATGCATATGTTCTTAAACCAGAATTACCCTCACATTGCCCACACCCTAGTCTCTTGAATCTTCTATATTTTGCCCCTAAAAGCAATATAAATGCTTAGGTTATGAATTTTCCAGAATTGAATGATTGCATAAGTATTATTTGAATTCTCTGGGGGGGGTTAAAGAATATGCTATATGGTTGATTTTCTCCCTAGATGCCTCCCTACTCTCCCTCCCTCTCCTCTCCCCAGCCTTCCCCTTCTTCCCTATCTAGATAGGGCTACATATCTATGGTTGTCCTAGATTATGTTCTTAAGCAGAGAGTGTACATATGAACTGTTTGAGCAGAATAACCCTGGCATCAGCAGGGTGCCAGGAAAAGATTACAAAAAAATGAATTTGGATGGTCTTATGAGTCCAGGTCAATGGTCCAGGTGCCGGGTGTTATCAACCCCTACTAAGGCAATGGCAGTGAGGATTGGGAAGAGAGTATAATCTGAGTAAAGTTTCAGTGGAATATGAAGGTCTGGGACAGCTGGACAGGGTGGATATGGACATAGGGAGCTCAGACATCCATCACACCTAGGTTTCTGACTTGGTTGGTAGAACAAGCAGATTTGGAGGAGAAAGCTCAGAAGCTAAGTTTGCCTCATCCTAGCCTTAGAAAATTGCTGACATGTAGAAGATGCTCAATAACAATTGTGGACTGAATGATGAGAAGAATAAATGCAAAGTGGTAGATGAGGAGAAGCAACTATAAACTTGCCCTGTGCATTGCCCTGCTAATGATAACAGTAAACTCGCTCAGTGGGTTACATGTTAGGGATGGCATCACTCATAAAAGAGCTCTTAACACACATTCAGAACTAACTGCTTGGCACCACTCAAGAAAATGTTTCTAATTGGTGGATCTGCCACTTGCTTCTGTTCTGTCTGGCTTTCAGACTAAATGGAAAGCCAGGGCCCAATGATGAGTGAGAAGGGCAGATCTGACAGTGGAACAAGAGCCGTCAGGAGGCAGTGGAAGAACAGGCAAGGGGTGGGGGACAGTGAAAGAAGTGAAATCTATTAACAGCAGGAAATCCATAACTGGTTCTGAGGCCAGGAAAAAGGATTTGCAAAAAAATTCTATTCAGAGTATATTTCCTTCTTATCACAGTAAATGGTCTGCCAGAGTGGTATTGCTCTGTATTAAAAATCTGCTGTCCTTTCAAAATTGCACACAGACACCCATGCATTTTAACTGCTGTGTGTACATAAAGAGAGAAATATATCCACTGCTACCATTCATAAACATAGGGCCTCACATATTCTCATGAAGGTCGGGTGGTAGAGTAGTTTCCACAGGGTATATACCTCTTTCCTAAGCAGGGCTTATCCTTCATTTATGGACCATCCTGGAATGTGTGCTTCTGGATAAACTCTACTCCTCATTTTTTAAAAGACATTTTGATTAATTTTAAAATCCTTGTACAGCAAAATTGACTCTTCTTTTTTCCCCTTTGGTCTATAGCTTTATGAATTTTTGCATATGTACAGGGTCATATAAGCACCCCACACAATCAGGATACATGACAGCTCTATTGTCTCTGCAAAACTCCCTCAAGAGACCACTATAGCCAGGTGCAGTGGCACAGGCCTGTAATACCAGCAACTCAGGAAACTGAGACAGGAGGATCACAAGTTCAAAGCCAGCCTCAGCAATTTAGTGCAGCTGTAAGCAACTCAGTGAGACCCTGTTTCAAAATAAAATATTAAAAGGTCTGGAGATATGGCTCAGTGGTTAAGCACCCCTGGGTTCAATCCCTGGTACAAAAAAACAAAAAAAGATACCACTATATTCTCAAACCCTTATCCATCCAATCCATAATCCATAGCAACCACTAATTTGTTCTCCATTGATATAATATTGTCTTATCCAATATACCAAATAAATGACACAGTATGTAATATTTTGAGACTGATTTCATTCTCTCAAGCTGTTGCCTTATTTAATAGCCCATTTTACTTTTTTTGTTGAGCAGTGTGTCCCATGATATGGATGAACCACAGTTGCTCCCCTGCCCCTGTGGTCCACCTTGTACATCCTTGATACCTTTCTTATCCTTAGTACCTTAGACCAAAAAGGAAAGGTATAGTTTGACTTTCCTTCGTCTTTCATTTATGGAGTGTCTTCCGTGTGTTAGGCACTTGTGACATGACTAGAGATGCACAATTGAACAAAACAGGCATCAATCCCTGCCATCATGGACATTTCGCCCTAGTGGAAGAAGACAGAAATAGATGAGCAAACATAATACATAAAAGTCATACTATGTTGAGAGGTGGTGCATGAGCTGGGTACAGTGATACATTTCTGTAGCCCCAGTGACTTGGGAAGCTGAAGCAGGAAGATCGTAAGTTCAAGACCAGCCTGAGCAGCTTAGCAAGACCCTGCCTCTAAATACTTACGTACATACATACAAAAGGGTTGAGGATGCAGCTCAGTGGTTTAATGTCCCTAGGTTCAGTCCCCAGTACTACAGAAAAAGAGAGAAGAGAGGTGATATGTGCCATGGGGGAAATAGAGAAGGGTAAGGAGAGTCAGGAATGTTGGAAAGAGTTGTGATTTAGAGAAGGATGGTCAGGGTAGCATTCATTGAGAAGGAGGCAATCAAGCAGAGCCTTGCAGAAGAGTGAGTGAGCTTTGCAAGTACCCCAGTGAAGAATAGTCCATCTGGCAGAAGAAACACCTCTGAATGGTAAGGCCCGCCAGGCTCTGCTGCAGTTCTTTAAGACAGGATCTCCACCACGTGCCTCCCTCATAGCATTCAGAATCCTGCTCGCTTACTTGCCTCTGGATGGCTAAGCAGGACAGCCATGCCCAGGAGAGGATGAAGGAGTGAGTCAAGTCTGAGTGTGGGATCACAGGCTGGAGAGGTGGAGGGGACAGGCATGCTGGGGTCTTCCAGGAGAGCTCTGGAGCTCTCATAAAGCCCTTCTCCTAGAACCACGCAAAAGAACACTAATCCATGTCTGTGTCACTGGCAAGAGTTCCAAATCTCATTAGCATTTACAAACGTAGAATTAATCTTCTCTTGGTAATCTGGCCATTATTGATTTTTATTTTTAACTCTTATTTTATGAAGACAAATAAAGCGCCTTCAGCAGCACAGATGTTCTCAGGGGTGCAGAGGAAATGGAAGTGCAGGGGACGGGACATTCAGACAGGATCAAGAATATCTAGCAGGAGCTTCCAGAAGCAGCATAGGAAATCAGATGTGTCTGAGCTGTTCAACTGGTCATGAAAACAGAGGACCCTCAAAGAGGACATAGAGACCCGAACCCCCAACACACCAATTATACTCATCTGCAGCTGGTAGAGAGAGCTCTGAATCATCTTAATCACATGCAAGTTAAAAATAAACATCAATAACTAGCAGCATGGAAAAAGAAGGTGACATTTTGAAATGCAAATGGAGTGGGACGCTCCAAAGCCTGGCAAGGAGAGTCACCAACCCTACAGCCCCTCAGCATAAGATGATCTTGAGATCACTCCCCAACCCCCACACCCTCCAGACAAAGTACAGAATGTCAACTGCTAATTTTTCAGTGCTGGAAAAGTTACCCTTGGTGCCTTCATAGTTAGCAATGGCATCCAGGACAAATCTGGACATTGGAGATAAAACACGTGGGCTCAAATCCAAGCTCAGTCACTTTCCAACTCCTGAACCTCAGCGAGGCGATACAAGGCAGGCATGTCACCTACATGGGATACCTGGTGCACAGTAGCTGCTCAACAAGCAGTTATTATTTATTCATTTTGTTTCCCTCAGAAGATAAAACCCAATTTTTAGAGAAAGTAGTTTAAAGTACAGAAGATAAAAATCTTGATTAAATATCAGGTATTAGAACTTTCTCATACTAAATCAGACACCAAGTATTCTGCAGGAATATATGAAATCCTTGAAATAAACAGTTGCACATTGAATAGCAACAATTGGGTCAATGATGGGCCACATATAAAATGACAGTCCCATAAGATTATATTGGAGCTGAAAATTTCCTATTACCTAGCAACACGGTAAGGTCATTCTATAAGGCATTACTTAACATTTGTCTGTGGTGATGCTGGTGTAAATAAACCTACTATACTGCCAGCTGTATAAAAGTATAGCATATACAAATATGTACAGTGCACAATTCTTGATAATGATAATAACAAAATGGTTTATGTGTTTACTATACTATAATTTTTTTGCTATTTTAGAGTGCTCATTCTACTTATAAAAATGTTTACTGTCAAGAGTATGCCATAGAGCACTGGCAGCAGCTTCATTTAGCTGATGTTCACTGTGTCTCTTAATTGTATAAGAGTACAGGCAGAGTGATTGACCTGTACCCTCTAGGTTTGTATTAGTGTACTCTGATGTTTGTACAATGACTGAATCACCAAACAACACAGTTCTGCACGGTTTCTGCATTGGTAAGTGATGCTTGGTTGTATAGGATATAATACATTCCCAACTCCTACCTAAACAGAGCTTAAAAATCTAACAGGGCTATTTATAAACCATCCATTGAGCATAAGGAAAATAAGTAGTTGATAGAGAGTGTGTTATCTATTTCCATGTAGATATTGTGCCTGGCTTCCATTCCACCCTGCCTGGAAGCAATGGCAAGATGGGAGAGGCAAGTGCTTACACACTGGGCACTTCCACACATGATATAATTTTTAATCCTCACAGCAACCCTACAAGGATCAATATTATCATTTTCAGATGGGCCAATGGGAACTCAGATGAGATAGGTAACTTGCCCAAGTCTGGGAATATCTATCAGCTCAGAGCCCTCACTCTTACTCTTCCTGCCCAATATTGCTCCCAGCCCCAAGAGTCTAACTCACTAACTCACTACCTCCCTCTGAGCATCTGGGACCTCTTTTGGTGGGGCTTAACTGCTCTGAGCTCCTCTGAGGTACCATAACTCTTCTGCATTAGCACCAATTCCCTGAGCCCCTTTCGTAAAACATGCTCTGTCAGTTGTCTGCTCTTCTCCACTCGGTTCCTGCACCAAAGAGCCTGACCATCATCTCAGTGCTATCATCACAGCCAGGCCAGAGGCAGGGCTGCTATGTAGGGCTCAGCCCATTGTTCCACCATCTGCCTCTGCAGCGGGCTGGATTCCCCACAGCACAGGAACAACGAGGCCAGAATCATTTTTCCACAGAGAAATCATATCATCTCATTGCTAGTATGGGGGGATCAGATGCAGCAATTGGCTGATTAGGAAGGCTGCATTAACACCCAGTCAAAACAGCTCTTTAAAACAAGCTTTGACAAAATTGTCACATTAGATGTATCTGAATAAAGTCAGCCGGGCGGCTGGCAGAGCACAATTCTACATCATTTTGACAGCCTGCATTAAGAAGCTGCAGGCACCACCAGGAAATTACCTCCAAGCTAAACCCAAATTATAGCCAGTGCAATGTACTCAACCCTCAGTGGATTGAGAGGCAGCCAGGAAAGGGACTTTGAGAACGAAGAAGGGAAGTTTTCCTCTTCTCTCTTCCCTTAATCAGGGGTGGAGAGAGATAGTAGAGTCTGATGGGAAGGCAAAATGGATCTTAGTACAGTTAGGAGAGTGCCTTCCTGTTTCTGAGTAGGAATCCTCGTATGCTTGTATTTCTGTCTGCTCTCCCAAGCTAGTGGCCTGAGAAATGCACTGGAACAGGAGGCAGTAACACCAACTTTAAATGCCTTCTTCTGTTTCTAAGGAGCTCTTCCATCCTGGACAACTTATCTCCCCTTCTTGGCCCTCCATTTGATGTCCTAGGAAACAAAAAAGGTAGCATTCATGTTCTGCAAGAAGTTCTGTAGTATGGTTTGTTACAAAGTCGGTGATCAGACTGCATCATCCGCATCATCCTGTGTGAAGTTTCTAAAAAAGAAGACTGGGGAGAGGTGTTGCCTTTTCAATACTTTCTGATTTATGAGATTGTAGAGGTTTGTAGAAAGAGGATGCTTGGCAGCCCCAAAGGTTGAAGAAGGCTCCCTATGTTTTGCAGAAGTTACCACAGGAGCTATCTGATGGGATGTATGGTGGAAAAGGTCTCAATTGAAGAAGAGCTGGTACCTGGGCCATTTTTGTCTGTTATGTGTACTGAGGCAGCCTCTACAGAAGATGCCTTTGAAGGAAGAGTCTGTGGCTCGTTAAAAAAAAAAGTAAGAAAAGGAGGAAAGAAGAAAGGAGAGAGCAAGTGAGGTAGGAAGGAAATCACCAGACTTCTAATTGTTCATATATAGTCTGTGCTTAAATAATCCCATATTTTAGTGCTCAGGATGGCCCTTTTTAAAGTAATCATTCTCATAAACTTTATGGCAACTAATGAAACCTATGCATCTTGTATTTTTACTAATGAGTCACCCTTATGGCCTGAGCCTTCTGGTCCACGGAAGTTGAGGATAGGGTGTGAAAGCTAAATCTCAAGCTCTTTGCATGCCCCAACCTTGAAGGAAGTGGTAGTAGAGTCAGCTCTGAGGGTCTCCATCCCCTCTACCCCATGCAGAGTGTCATTAATGCAATTTGATGGAGCAGGGTGTGTGAGGAGAGACTGGAGGGGTAAGATGCAAAAAGGTGTGCATGAGGACTTCGAATTTTCATGATGTTAGTTAAGCAACATTAATTGGAAAATGTTGAATTTTATTAAAATCTCAGACTTATATTGTTGCAACAGGCACCAACATAATAACAATCATCTAATGGGCATTTTGGGTTCTTTCCAGAACTTCTTCCCTCTCTCCTTTCCTGTTAATATGCAAGAGAGAACAAGTTGGTGGGAAGATGAGGCCAAGGGGAGCCAGCTCTATAGCTTGGTTTGTGCACCCTAGAAACAGGAGATTGGACCACATGATTCACGTCATCATGAGTAAAGATTCCAGGAAAAAAGGGGGTGTGGCTGGGGAGCAATGTTATCCTTTCTGCACTTTGCAATTTCTGAGATTTTGGAGGTATATGGGAAAAGGGTATTTGCCAACCCTATAAGTGAAAGGAGGCTTTTGCATGTAGCTCAATGCCTTGCTTTCAGCTGACAGTTAGTGACCACAGGCAGTAGAAGGGAGTTGGCATGGGGCATTCTGCATTCTCCTGGTGTATTCTCCACTGGAGCTGGGAACTGGCTCTTTTCCCATCCTGGAAGAGTATTTCTCAAGGTATATGTCAACTCAAAGAAAGTCCTGAACAACTTCAGAAGTTGGGCAAGACTCCAGTCTAGTGGTAGAATGTTTCTACCCAGCAGAGACAAAAAAAAAAAAAAAAAAAAAAACCTTGCTGTTAAAGGAACCAGTATGAAAAGTGAAAGATGTCTTGGATCCTTTGAAAAGTCTGATATGATACTGATGTTCCATTGTAAGACAATATATAATTGCACCTTCTCAACTTTTCTAAAATAGGGCTGAGGGGAGGACCTGGAAGTCCCTTCTTAGGGAATACTTCTGTTACCAGTGAGGATATCAGAGCCTGAATGTGCTCCAAGTTACAGTCCCATTTTTATCATAAAAATGATGAGCAGAGTAATAAATGCCTACTTAGAAAATAAAAACTTAAACATTAGAATCAGGTGGAAATGACTGTAAATATCTCCTGATGAAAGGTGTATTTGATTAGTCCACCTGCTTGGCAGAACAGCCATAGTCCCCAACAATAGGCAGCCATATTCCTTGGTACCTAAGACACAGCAAGTGAGCTTGAGGACCCCTAAAGAGGAGCAGGTTGTGACTGTGTCTGAGTCCCAGCATCCTCTGTTGCGCCTGCTAACCTCCAGCCATTGCCCTGCTCTGTCCACCTCATCGCAAGCCCATCTGATGTGGCCTACAGGGATGTTTCTCAGGGACAGGTTTCCCTAGGGGAAGCAAGGTAGGACTAAAACCTCACACTGAGGAAAGGATGATGCTCAAAATAAACTGGAGTGTGTATGTCAGGGTATTTCTGGATGAGATTTGCATTTGAATCAGGCGATTCAGTAAAATAGATCACCTCCCCACTGTGCACACTCCTGGCCCAATGATAGTTGTGACCCCAGGATAAAAGGGTTATTAGAAGGGAGTTGTCATGGGGAGATTTGCAGCTTCCTGGCTTATTTTCCCATGGAGCTGGAACTAGCATGTAAATAAATATGCCTCATCCACGGAGGTAGGAATAGAATAAAAAGCAGAGAAAAGGGAATTAGTTCTCTTCTTGAGCCGGGATATCTCATGTTATCTTCTGCTGTTCTTGGACTGGTATTTACACTGACTGCCCAGGTTCTCAGGCCTTTGGACTCAGTCTGAAATGAATCTTATTCTTTCTCTCATGCTTGCATTTGGCATATTGTGGGTCTTCTTAAAACTATATAATCATGTGAGCCAATTCCTCATAATAAATTCCCTTTTACATAAAAATCACCAATTAGTTCTGTTTCACTGGCGAACTCTTGCTAATACACTCCCACACCCCTGGTATTTAGAAACCCAAGAAAAGCTGAGCAGGAGGCCTCCACAAACTGATCACAGGTCTGCCCTCTGTCTGAGCTGCAAATCCCCATCTAGAAGAAGAAAAAGAAGGAGCAATAGGTTCAAGGAGGACAATCATCTGGACACCTTTGTGCTTAATTACTTGGTCAAAAAACTGCCCCAAAGAGTCAGGTATGATATCACATACCTGTAAACCCAGCTTCAGGAGACTGAGGCAAAAGGATCACAAGTTCAAGGCCAACCTAGACAATTTAGCAAGACCCTATCTCCAAATTAAAAAAAGGAACTGGAAGTGCAACTACACGGTACAACACTTGCCTGGCATTCCTGAGGCCGTGGGCTGAACCCCCAAAAGTGCAGAACAAATACATCCTCAAAGGATATAAGGTGATAGATATGCTCATTAGCTTGATTGTGACAATCATTTTACAGTGAATGCATAGATCAAAGCATCACGTTGCAAAAATTAAATTTATGTAATTTGTATTTGCCAATTATACTGCAATAAAGCTGGAGAGTGGAAAAGAACATTTCTAAAAACCTGATTATCTGCCAGGCATGGTGGCTCATGACTGTAATCCCAGCAACTCAGGATGCTGAGGCAGGAGGATTTCAAGTTCAAAGCCAGCCTTAGCAACTTAGTGAGGCCATAAGCAACTTAGTGAGACCCTGTCTTAAAATAAAAAAATAAAAAGGGCTAGAAATGTGACTTAGTGGCTGAGCACTCCTGAGTTCAATCCCAGGTGCCAAAAATAAAATAATAATAATAATAATAATAATAATAATAATAATTTGAGTACCCTTTCTGTCCTCTTTTAGTTCTTGTTTTTAAAAGAAGAAGATTTAGTCCATTACTAAAAGTTACTTGAAATTTGATGTTGAAGTCTACATAGAATCCTAGAATATATATATCTGTGTATATATGCATATAAAATGTAAATAGGCATACATGCACACATACAGGTTCATATACATATATAAATAAATATATTTAAGTATCATTCTATTTTTCTTTCCATGTTTCTTTCTGCTCCATGTTTTTTTCAAAGATGGTAAGCTTTCCAATTTCTACGCATGAGTTCTCACAAAATGGAATGTTATAACACAGATGTTACATACTTGAAGTTTCTGCAAACCTGTTCTTCAGGTATTTAAAAGTAAAGCATTACTTCAATAGTAGGTGGGGGAAAAAATCTCCCCCAAAGCTCTTGGGTCAATTCTGGCTCAATTTTGGGTGCTGTTGCACTGCAGAAGACTGACCATACTTATTACCCAAAGGTTTGAAGCTGGCCAGGATAGCTAATAGAGTAAGTGCAGGGGTTTGCAGCAAAGCAGCTGGTATCAGTGAAACTGGCAAGGAGACAAGGATGCCCACATGTGAACAGAAGACCAGGAATATGTGAAGATCAATGCAGAGTCAAATAATGAAAACAGGGGAGCTCCAGGAATGGGGGTAGAAGGGACAGTCCAGAGAAGAAACACCCTGCCAGCACGTGGACCACAGGTAACCTATGGGCTTATACTGTAGAACACAGGTCCAGGGGTGACCCTTTCTCCACTCCAGGTCAGACTCCAAAGTCCATACCCTATCATATCAACTCTGAGAAGCATGCAGAGGAACAAAGGGCCATTTTTTCCTTCATTTTCCAAATTTACAAGCTTTCCTTTTTCTATTCTCCATGAGACTGTGTTTTTTTTAAAAGGAGTTGTGCCAAGCTTATCAAGGCTATCACACCTGTATGTGCAACTCTGCTGCACTCCCCCTTCCTAGCACTGAGGCTAGCCCTGGCTGCTCATTTCTCTAGCCCAAGAGTGAACTTGCTCAACCCAGCTGTTTCTCTTCTCCTTCTTGACCTTCTTCTCCATTCATCTGAGTCTCTCTACCAGGTTTGTTCTTCTACCTCCTGGGCATTCTGTAGTCCCCAGTTCACAGGTGGTCTCTGCTCCCTAGACATAACTGGTCCTGCCTAAGGAACCACTGAATTGTCTGTAAGGTGGCATGTTCTTCTCCCCAACAACACTGGGCGCACCTGAAACAACGTCCACTGCTTCCTTCTCCATTCCCCCCACCAACCTCAGACTGTGCTTGCTTAGACACTCCTGCCTATAGAGTTTTCTAGTCTCTTACCTTCAGCAAATATGTCAGGGATCTCCCAAGTGCCAGGCACAGTGCTAGGTGCCAAGGATTCCAGCATGAAATGATCAGATCCTGGTCAGTGGACCACCTTGGCAAGAGATACACAGAGACCTTAGCTCAACAGATTTCTCTGTCCTGTCTCCATCAATAATGAAAGGCCCAGGCAAGCCAGCAGGAAAGCAGGCTCAGGCAGCAACCTGCAGCAGATCTCCAGGAAAAGGCTGCAGATCTGAGTTGCTACCTGTGTGTCTCTCTGGCCTCCCTGCCCGCCCCCTGGAGGCTTCAGTCCTGCCCTTGACTTGGTGACAGATTTGACTGCTCCTCACCCACCGTCTGGCTGCCTCCCTGCCAGCCCTGGGTTTCTGCTCCCTCTGAGTCACCCTGACCCCAGCTGCCACTCGCAGCAGGCTCTGTTGGCCACAACCATCTCCTCAGTAAGTGACAGCTCTGCTACCTCACTGCAGCAGAGCAGCACATGGTGTCCTTGACTTTCTCCTGCCTGCAGTGCACACCACGTTGTCCTTTAGCCCACTACAGCTCTGTTCACACTCTGTGGCTATCCTGCTTTCTATCCTCAACTCCCCCAAATCAGGGGAAATTGAACTGCCCCTGGCCCTCCTATACAGCAGCCATATGTGTGACCTTGGCAAATATCTTCCCCTTTCTGAATCTCCTCTGCTCTCTGGAATAATAATAAAATGCCTACTTGACTATCTCACAAGATTGCTGTGGAGGTGAAATGAGATCATACACATGGAAGTTTTAAGTTTTTGCAAACTGCAAAGCCCTATGAGAATCTAAGATCATGTTATTATTGTTATTGTTATTATTCCCACATTATGACCCAGCCCAAACCTGATAACAAGAAAGTTGGGCTGAGTTTTAATGGACAGGGACTCTCTCATCCTACCTTCCCACTCTGGATTCTGTGGTCACTCCTGGCTTAGCTCATCAAGCCCAGCTCCACAGGAGGAATATTAAGAACCCATGTGATTGTGATGATTTATTGTGCCAATTTGATGAACCATGGGGTGCCCAGACATTTGGTCAAGCATTATTTTGGATATGTCTTTGAGGTACCTCTGGATGACTGACATTTGAATCCTTTGAAACTCTAGACTGAGTAAAGCAGGTGGGCCTCCTTATGTGATGGGATTTATCTGATCAGTTGAAGGCCTGAATAGAACAAGGGTAACCTTGCCCCAAATAAGAGAGAATTCCTTCTACCTGACTCCCTTACAAAAAGGACATTGGCCTTTTCCTGCCTTCACACTAAAAATGAAACTTGTTACCGCATGATCCAAATCTTTCTAATAAATCTCTTCATACACACGTAGACACACATACACACAAATGCTCCTTAACTTACAATAGACCCATCATGAGTTGGAAATACTGTAAGGTAAAAATACACTTAATAACCTAACTTACTGAATATCATATCTCACTAACACAGCTTTCCTCATAGTCACACAGCTGATTAGGAGTTGTGGTTTACCGGCACTGCCCAACATCTCAAGAGAGTGTGGTACTACACAACTCTAGCCCAGGGAAAGAGCCAAATTCAAATAAGTAAGGTCCACTGGATGCATATGACTTCATTACAAAGTCAAGAAATCCTAAATCGTTGAACCTTAGTAAGTTGGGACCATTTGTGTGTGTATCTATACATCCATATCCACACACATTCCATTGGTTCTGTTTCTCTGAAGAACTGTGACTAATATAGTGATTTTCAAGGGGTCCTCATGAGACAGAATGGAAATGGCTGAAGAATTTTTTGGTTGTCAGAATGAGTTGTGAGAGGAGGTGCTACTAACATTTAGTAGGCAATGGCTGAAGTTGCTAGATGTCACCTAATATCCATGTTTGTCTCACTCAAAATGCTCTTTTAAGACAGCGTGACTGGAGCCCCTGTCAACCTCTCCAAATTCATCCCTTCCACTCTTGCCATTGCTCAATCTGCCAGAACCACACAGCAACACTAGACTCCTTTTTTTTTTCCCACATTTATTAGAAGTATATTGCGATACAGGATACAGATGAGGGGAAACATTGTCAAAACTGTAGCAATCAATGTGTAAACTTTGATAACCAGGGGTAATGCTAACACATAGATAAGCTACTAT
>PVKS010032179.1:0-22770 GCA_004027875.1 Aplodontia rufa | reverse complement strand
ATCCTCACCCAACAAAGTTCAGTCATCTGGTGCACCAGCTGCTGGAAGCGCTGCTTCTGAGTTTCTACCTCGATAAAATGCTGCAACTGTGGGTCCACTGCACCCAAACCTGCCGCGGAGGAAGACGAGGCTGAATCCATCCCAGCGCGACCACGCGTGCCGAGACGAACTCCAAACCAACTCACCGACCTTCACGTGTCTCAGCGACGGAACCGGAACCACAACCCGTCGCCTCGGGGACCGCCCCGTGAGGGTACTGAGTCGGCGCGGCGCGAGGCAGGCACCCGAGCCCGCCCTGTCGCTTCCTGCTCCTAGCTCGGGTGCTCCGCCGTCCCAGCCTGTTGGGTCCTCTCCCAGCCACAATTCCTGGCGGCGCCTAGCCTGATCCTTGAGTGCTGAGGCGCAGTCAGGACGTTCATCCAGAAAGAAAACAGTAAAGGCGGGTAGCGTGGGGGAAGGAAATTACTTCAGACCACGTGGCCAGTTGCGAGCCAGCCCAATGGCTCCTCCCCCGCCAGCTTCCAAATTGGCCCGCGCTTTCCCAGCTTTGGCGTTGCGCGGGGCTGGGGCTGCCCGGCCAGCTCACTGGCCCTCCTAGGTTCCCTGGCCTCTAGTTCTTTGAGGGTTTGCTTCTCATGATATAGGGAAATGAGGCTCAGGGAGTGTAACAAATTTAAGATCCATTTAAATGATGCCACATGCCTACTGAGTGCCAGGCATTGAGCTTTGGCTTGTAAATTCATCTCAGATTCCAATGCAGGATTTAACCAGTGCTAAAGGAGTTAAAAGTGGTGGATCCTGTTGAGTTCTCAGTGTGGTAATATGCCAAACAATGCCACGCAGCAATGTTTGCAATACTCACGGCGCTTCAACGAGGCTGCGTGATTAAGGTGAAAAACCTTTATTCTTTCCAGTAATTTTATTTTATCAAAACACCCCAACACTTTGATGACACCATTTCATTCCTGCCAAATTCTGCCCCACCCCAAGCTGTAATCCCCACCCAAAGAAATATTGGAACCCCTTGCAAGGTTTATTTACATCCCTTCCTCCTCACAAATTTCCATCCCAAATTCAATCTGTCTTAATAGTCTTAGGAAATTTCCTCTCTTGGTGGGTGTGTGGAGGAAGTTAATACCAGGCACAGAAACTCCTTGGCCTTTGCTCAGAAGCACTATCCCAGGGAATCAAAGAAGAGATGTTACATTCCTAGATGTAGAAGAGCCTTTGTGTATTCAGTGGGAGCTTAAAGGCTCCAGAGCCTGTAAGCCTGAGATTTCTTCAGAGAAAATGAATTGGGGGCTTGTAGAGGAGAGGCGTAGAACTAAGAAGCTTATTGGCCAGTTCAGGATTCTTCATCCATGACATCTAATATGTTGCTCAGGAGAATTTTGAAAGTGGGACGTTCATCTGCTTTCTAAAAGCCAAAAAAAAGTAGAGTGTTATAGTGTCTAGAATTCAAGAGGAATTTAATAGTAAACAACAGGTGTTTATTAAGTATGTATTGTATACCCTGTAGATTACCAAAAAATGGAAAAGAAGTAGCAGGCTTTCCATAAACTCAGGTTATTTAATGGGATTAAAACAATTTATAAATTAAACTCACAAATATTGACTAAAACTGTGGGCAAGTTCATTACATAATTACAATGCATTCTTATTTTGGGACTTCAAATGAAAATGGCTACCAAATGCGCTTAAGTGTTTGGCAGAACAGAACTCCTACAAGCTGGGATAATGTTTAGTTTAGTTTCAAGCATTGTTTCTGGAGCTGGAGCGGTGGCTCGGTGGTTGTGGCGCTTGCCTCGCATGTATGATTACTTGAATTAAAACCCCAGCACCACATACACAACAAAGTGTCAGAGGAATGAAAGTCACATGAAAAGCTAAATAAAAATTGCTTCTCTCTCTCTCTCTCTCTCACTGTCCCACTCTCTCTTTAAAAAGAAAATTCTTTTTAAAAAAATTGTTTCTGTCATCCAAAAGGCAAAATGAACAAAGTGCTTAATATTTCAAAACCACAAGGGATGACTCCCTAGGATACCTGGAGGTGTAGGGTGCAGGACAGGGTGGGAGAGGGTTTAGGAAGAATATCTAGGAGACTGGAGGGTGGGAATATGGGGGAATCATCTCAGAAGGAGATCTCTGACCTCCACAAGATATCCACTTAACTCAGGGGTTCTTCTGGGGGAAACAGCAACATGGGGAACCCAACCTGAGTATCCATGACATGGCATTAGCCCTGGATAACTAAGTATATATACATTTGTTCTTGAATGTTTGATAATATTTCCCCCTCAAATGTAAACTCATATTCATCTAATAAAAAAATTAAAAAATAAAAAAAAAACCACAGGCTATGTCTCTGGTAAGGGAACCTGAACCAACTAGATAGGACCTTTGGTTAGTCTGGCTTCCAGGCTAAGGCTCTTTTTGACAGCCATGGTCCATAAGCCCCTGAGGTATTTAATGATTCAGGGAGCATTCATGCCAGAATGTTTTCTATCTGAAAAAACCAAAAGGCCATCAATTTCTTGGTCCTTTGAATCAGTGGTTTTCAAAATGAGCTGAATATCAGAATTTCTTGGGAAGTTTAACATATCCCTGGTTTCTATTTCAGATATTACCTAATCAGAATTTCTGGGGAAGAAGCTCAGTAACTTACAGTTTTAATGTGCACACTGTTTTTTGACCATTACTTTAAGTTATTGAGACAGTATCATCTGAAACAGATTTTTTTAAGAGAGAGAGAGAGGAAGAGAGGGAGAGAATCAATTTTTTTTTCATTTGGCCTTTGTTTCCCTGACACTTAGTCGTGTATGTGGTGCTAGGCAAGCACTCCAACCACTGAGCCACAGCTCCAGCCCCTGAAATAGTTTTAAACTAGCAGAGTAAGCATGTCCTGGTTACAAATGAACATAGCCAATTACCCCTAATCCTTCATCACATAAGGAGAAAAGAGAAATTATTTCATAGGGCTCTCCCTTTATTCACACTTTCTTTGTGACCTCTGTCATTTACCCAAGGAAAAAGAACCCACTTTTCTTCTCACGAAGAGGACTCCAGAGTCACAAAGATGTTTGTTAGACACTACCTTTCTGTTTCTAATTGGGCAGAATTAAGAGCTGGGTATTTACTTCCTAATAATGATTTATGTTGCTAAATTAAGGTTTTCTACTGAAAAATCAACAAAGCACCTAAGGAAATACCCAAGGTGAGAGTAGGAAAGCATTTTACTAGTAGCAGGACAAGCTCCTTGTTTCCACAATACCAGACCTGCCCCCAAACTCCACAGTGTGCCATGTTAAAAAGTAAGGGAGGTAGTGCATGCCTGTATTTCCAGTGTCTCAGGAGGCTGAGGCAGGAGGATTTCAAGATTGAGGCCAGCCTTAGAAACTTAACCAGACCCTCTCTCAAAAATTTAAAAAGGCTGGGGATATAGGTCAGTGGTAGAGTGCCTCTGGATTCAAGCTCCACTACCTGCTCCACCCACACATATATACAAAAAAAAATCTACCTATTTTAGGTTCCTTCCAAATCTTAGGGTTAAAAAAAATATTTAGGACCTCAACCAGGAAAGTTTGACAAGTAGTAAAGTGGAAGAAATGGCCAATGACTCCCAATGAATAAGCACAAACTTTAATAACTTTTCTCTTCTTCTGTAATGCCCACACACTTACCTGAGTGCCTTTTGGCTGGCTGCTTACGCTACATGATATGGCCACACAACAACTCCCCCCACTAAAGCTGAGTTGGTATTGGGTGAGATACCAACTAATAATACTGTGGTGAGAATTGGGGTGGGCCTGGGAAAGCCTCTAGTCAACAGAGAATGTGGGTGCAGGCCAGAGTCAGGAATATGTGCAATTATCAGTCTGTTCCCAGTTACCATACAGCCATGGGCATTGGGGACTGGCCAGTTAAACGAGAAACTTAGCCCAAGGAAATTATTTAAAAGGTCACAAAAAAACACTTACTTCATGCCAGCAGCTGTACATGATTGTATATACCCTCTCTGAAGCCAGATGAGGCCTGTAGAGACGTAGGCCTTTAGCAATGTGTTCAGCGGTCTCACTGTTAGTAAATCTCTCATATGGCATCTTCCCGAGGGAATAAATTTCCCACATTAAAACCCCTAGAAGATGATAAAGTATTAAACCAGTTTTCAGTCTTATGGGAACCATAGGGGTCCTAGTCTTCCAAGATCAACCTCAAAGATTAGAATCACCCTGCTCCCCCTTTGTACCTCTTACATTTTGTCCAGACTTTGTAATAGTACTGACTACATCGGATGGCTATTGGACTATTAGCTACTCTAGAAGAGAGGCAGCATCTCATTTGTCTTTGTAGTTATAGGGTCTGGCAGAGTGCCTAGAACATAATCAGTATTCAGAAGCTGTTGAATACTGAATGAATTGTTTGTTTCCCTCAATATATTGTAAATTCTAAGAAGGCAGGGATCATGTCCAGTTTATTGTTTGTGTCCTCAGAAACCCCTGAGGTTCCTGACACTTGCTAGGTACTAAATGAATGAAAGCAAGAACAATATTTCTGTGAAGGTTGCAAAGCTAAATTTACTCTTTGCATTCTTCATCCTTTGAGCTATATAATCTGTACAATCTTATCCACTTACCAAAAGCCCAAATATCAGATTTGCTACTGAACTTGCTGTACATAAGGACTTCTGGTGGAGACCACCGGACTGGAAATTTGGAGCCTACTGAGCTGGTATATTCATCATCCAGGACATACCTGCAAGCGATTCAAGAAACATTACCTTTAGGATTTGAAGAGCTTGATATTTTTTAAAGTTTTCTTTGCATGATCATAAGAGCTGACAAGCGTACAGGCTTTCTCAAAAGTCTTTGTGGGTCAGCCAATGCCTTTTACAAATGTTACATACAAAATTCCTGTTTTCATTTCTGATTCAGATTTCCTCATTAACAGTTTGGTTACAGGAAAGATGAAGTAAAATAAGCTCTAACGGGTACTCCTTTCCTCTTCTCTATCTCCTTTTCGTTTCTCTATTCTTTTTTCCTTCCTTCTATCCTGCAGTTGCCAGTGGGGATAAGATTGATTCGGAAACAAGGAGAGATGGAGGAAAGTCAACAGGATCAACAGGTCAAGATGAGTGTTTCCATATTTTTATTGGTGCATTATAGTTGTACAGAATGGGGTTCATTGTTACATATTTGAATATGCACACAATATAAAAATATAATTTGGCTAACACCATTCCCTAGTGGGGAAATAGATTTTTAAAAAGAAAGGAGCAGCAAAAACAAACTCAACATAGGTGATTTTTTACATAAGCAAGGGGAACCATAACTATGAAGTTGGGGGGAGAAGGGAGGGGGCAGGGAGGGGAGGTAAGGATTAGGGGGGTTATCAATGCAATTGGAGGGAGGGAGTACGGGGTTATCAATGCAGCTGTGAACCCTCAACTCCCATGAGAAGCCCAACTAACATGGGGGTAAAGTAGGGGAGACATGGGAGCAGGGAATGGTCAAAGGGGGGAGACCCTGGACTAGGATCAACCTTAACTTACTTTGTAAATAACTATATATTCATGAATATGTAACAATGATGCCCTTCAACATGTAAGACTATGTTGAACAAATTAAAAAAAAGAAGGGAGCAGAGATAAAGGGAGAGAGGAGAGGAGAGGAATGTAACAATAAAAGAATGAAATAAGTGATCTAAATAATTCAGAGGAAGACAAGGAATAGAAAGATGGTAGAAAAACAGAATGAGAACAGAAAAAGAAGAGGAAATTAAGAACTATAACACCTTGTCATTCTTGTACTTCAACTTCTAAAGGGGAAGATGAATAAGGCATACTTACCTGGACAGGCCAAAGTCAGATACTTTTACAACTCCTTGATCATTTACCAAACAGTTTCGAGCTGCCTGTAGTACAAGAACAGATATCAATGAGATCCTGTCTCTGATACACAAAGCTTCTGTCTACCAGTGGAATGAAACGAGGAATACCTAATCCCTTTCAACTAGAGACACCTTCCCACCTAATACAAGTCAGTCAATGTCATTGTGAAATTTTGATGCATTTCTGCTGCATGGAAAGCAACTTAGTATGCAGTCCTAACTAAAGCACTAAGAACATACAGAATGATTTTATTCACATGAGCAATTCCACAACACTGTTTCCTTTGTTGAAACGCTGAAAGAATTAAGGGAGATCAGGAGGCAATTTTCTATTCTTCCTGATGCCAATGGGAATAGGGCCTAGTCAGTGTTCTAAGATGTCCTAGATTTCTAAGAGGAGCTGGAAATTTCAGGTTTTTAAAAAATTTCTTTGTTTTTACAGTACTGGGGATTGAACCCAAGGGAATTTTACCCTACATCTCCATCAGTTTTTAGTTTCTTTTATTTTTAAATTTTGAGACAGGGTCTCATTAAGTTGCCCAAGATGGCCTCAAACTTCCAGTCCTCCTGCCTTTGCTTCCCGAGTCACTGGAATTACAGGTGTGTGCCATTGCACCTGGCATCCAATTTTTTAAAATGTGAAATGTTTATGTTCAAGTGTATACTAACTATTCTATGACATTTTAAAAAGCATGTGGGCCAAATGCACCCAGAGTCTCCCAGGTTTTAACTCTGATGTAACAAAATGGTGATTTCATGCCAGGAGCAGTCCCATTGGGAAACAAAAGATTTTCCTTCTGCTGAAAGTCCATTCCACATTGGCCAAGGACTGCTTTCTTGTGGCTGGCAGGGATCTAGGGGTGAGTGGCTGCCCTAGTTCCCATGATAGTGAACTTCATGGAGTTGAGGCTGGAGATTCTTGACTAGCTCACCACTAGGGTAGAGGCATACCTACCTTGTAGTGTTTTCTAAATATAACTGAGATGCTGGCACCTGCATCCCTCCTTAACAATGCACAATGTATCTTCCATAGCTCCTTCCAACCCCTTGATCACAGGCCAATCCTTCTGATGTCCTACCAGGTCTCGGTGAAGGAACTGCTTTGACTCCAGGTATTCCATGGCTTCACAGACATCCTTGCACATCTCCAGCAGCTGCTGAGTCTGGAAGCGGTGGCGCATCTCCCTCAAGTAGTTCAGGAGGCAGCCATTGGCCATGTACTCAGTGATGATGAATATGGGACGCTGTTTGGTGCAGACTCCATACAACTGCACCAGCTTCTCATGGGAAAGATTCCTATAATAGAAGCAAGGAACTAGTCCTCTCCTTTTGGCTCTGTGTACTAATCATAAAGGGGCTGTGGAGGAAAAGGGATTGACCTAGGATAGAACATTAGATAAGGTACCATAATAGCAAGTTTACTGTTTTTCTTCTCAACTCAAACCCCAGAAATTACTAATATTTGGCATGAACAGGGATTTAAAGCCTAGCAATTGAACAAGAAACACATTCCAAGGAGAAAGAACACTAAGACTAAATTAGAATCACCCTTTCTTTGAAAGTCTCACTTTCTATATCTACCCCAAAATGCTGAGATGATACACACGAATGATCAACACTATTCTTTTTGTGTTTATGTGTGGTTCTGGGGATTGAACCCAGGGACCCTCTCATGCTAGGCAAGCACTCTATCACTGAACTACATCCCCAGCCAGCAACACTATTCTCAAACAGTTTCTAAGGCAGAAAAATGATTCTCTTAGCAGTTAAGATTCCCAGCAGTCATGAGTTGACTTCAGGCCCTGATTCCAAATTTCTCTCACTGTAAGACACCTTAGACCATAGTGGATTGTCTTAATAATTCCTAGATTTCAGCAAATGAATTGAGAGTTGAGTTTGGGTTGTAACTCACATCATGACTTTGGCTTCTTCAATGAACTCATCTTCAGACATGGAACCTTCTCTGATCATCTTGATGGCCACATCATACTGACCTCTCCATTTCCCATACTTTACTACTCCAAATTGTCCAGTCCCAAGCTCCTTTAAGAAGGTCAGGTCCTTTGGATCGATTTCCCATGATCCTAACAACAAAGTCTTGGTGTGATTCTTTGGGGGATATGTGTGTGTGTGTGTGTGTGTGTGTGTGTATCCTACAACAGACACGAAGCCCTACTATGTTAGAAATAGGAAAAGCAGTAAAGGGGAAATGCTCAGGAGTACTAATCCACCTTTACTCAGGCAAATCTAAGCGGGAGAGGTTATTAGAGAAGTCTGGGAATTTTAGGTGAAAGTTGTTCATAAGGAAAAAATAGACTACAAATCTCCCAAAGGTCCTTTACAATTGTTTGTACAATAGTAGTTAATAAATTCAGGCATGATCCCAAAAAAGACCCCAAACTTCCAATCCCTTTATGAATAATCTATACTTTGCAGGACTAGTAACAGCCACTAGAGGGAGAAAATAGTTAAATAACTTTGGCTCTGCCTTGACCTTCATTGAGGCAGCTGGCACAGAACCTCAAGGATATTCCCTTGGCAAGGTCTGCAAAGGTAGGCTTGCAACTAGCCAGTCTCCCCAACCCTAGAGAAATAAGCAGTTACCGTAGCCCAGGCCTGCAGTGGAAGGTGCATTCTTGTTTTTTTGAGACACTGGATATTTCAGCCTAGATATGAGTCCTGAAAGATACAGAGGGGTCATGCTTTTGGTTCAGCATAGGGCTGTGAGATGGCTCGGACATCCACACTTTAAAGTCTCATACTTCCAGTGTTTATCCTTCTAGAACATTTTGAATCCTAAAAGATCTCCATGAACCCACGTTTTCCTGGAAGTTTCTCTTCTCACAAAAGAGTTTTCAGGGACAAAAGCAAGAAAAATATTGATCGAAACGCACCCCTCACTGAATGTATTCCCACCCTCCAGCCAGGCTTAGCTCGCATCCTACCTTCTCAATGAAGCTTTTCCCATGTTTTCAAATTCTCACTAATCTCCTCCTAGTATTTATAATTTATACACTACTTAAAAACTTCTTCTGATGTTGTCTAATCTGTTTTTTCTTTGAGGACAGGGACCTCAACTAAGAATTTTCCTGAGTTCTCTCCTAAAACAAACTTACTGAGTACACAGCAGGAACATGAATGATTGCTAATGTATACTTGCTGACTAGTCACTACCCTCTTCTGTGTCTTTCCTTAGCACAGAGCATCAATAACCAAATAAATCAGTCCTTATTGGTTGTAAGGTGTGACCACCTCTTGATTAGACCCTTACTCAGCATCACAGGGGTTTACTTTCACACCTAATCCACAGAACCCCATGAGATATATATTCTTCCTCTCAACACTTAATCCTGAATTGCTTACCCTAGTGTTAGTAATATCGTTCTCAGTTGCCCTGGTACTCACCTGCAGAATTATGCTGATGATAATTAATGAGCTCAGGAATGGTGCTGAAAAGGTGTTTCTCAGCCAGATAATACTGGCTTTGAGGTGTGGAACACACAACGTAATGGCGTATCACCCCTTGAGGGTCCCTGAAGAAGTGGAAAGTCAGTAACTTGGAAAAAGGATTGGAAGGACCCAAAAGTGAAGTAAAATGAATTTGAGTTTAGGGCACAGAAGAAGTGGGATGGGCACACCATTAAGAAGCTGATGGGAGGGTAACCCTGATCTTTGTCTCAAGGGCTTTGGAACAATAGCACTCACCCTGCAGATTTAGCAAACACAGACACAGTATATTTTCCGGCTTTGCTGGAGTCTCTGACAATGAAACCCCCTTCTTTCCCCTGAAACAATTAAAATGAAGCTGACTATAGGAGGAAGTGGTACTCACACCTGCATCCCACCTGCTCAAACCTGAGAGAAAATAGAGCAGCCTGTGATTTTACTGCCAAGTTCTATGCCTGAACTGCAACTCCCTTGATTGCTTGCTTGTTTGTTTATTTTTATATTGGTACTAGGGATTGAACCCAAGGACACTTTACCACTAAGCTATATCCCAAATAATTTTCTCATTTTTATTTTTTTAATTTTTGCCTTGTTTAGTTGCTGAGGGTCTCACTAATTTGCTAAGGCTGACCTCAAACTTGCCATCCTCTTGCCTCAGACTCCTGAATTGCTGGGATTATAGACATGCAACATTATAGACATTGCACCCAGCCTTTTTGCCTTGCTTTTTTTTCAGAGGAAGAGAATCAATTTTATTTATTTTTGCATCTTGCCTTTGTTTCTCTGACACTTAGTTGCGTATGTGGTGCTAGGGTTTGATCCCAGGTCCTCGCGCACACCAAGCAAGCACTCCAACTGCTGAGCCATCACTCCAGCCCACTGCCTTGCTTTTAATACTAAAAGTGTAACTGGGGCCCCAAACAAAGGCAGCCTTGGTTGTGCATTGTCTGAAGGAGATAGGCAGAAGACACCCTTAATTCAGAATCCTTGCTCATTATGCACTGAGAATGTCATTTGCTTGTGGCCCACACTCACCTCTTGTTTTAGTAGTTGCTCAGCTTGACTCCGAGTCATATGTTTGGAATACCACCTGTGAAGGGAGAGTTCTTAAGTTGCTCTGAACCCATGTTTAAGTGACTCAGAGGTTAGAGCACCCTCCAGACTCATGCATGTGTATGATTCAATCGATTCACTCAAACCCTATTTATCAAGAGCCAATCATGCACATAACATACCATGGCCAATGTTGTCACTGAAATGGAAAGTAGAGGGCAAAGGAAGGCAGCAGGGTTTACAGGGACAAGATCAGGGACTGTGTCACTCAAGAACAAACCACTTCCATGATTAGGATATCAGCACAAATTTGGCATTTTCATCATTTCAAAGGTTTCTCATCAGTTTGCCAACTCTACTTTGAGTGTGATTTTTCTGAATTTGGGAGGGTAGAAAACTCTCCAGCACTCATAAGCAGACATTTGGGGTTCCAGCAAGACACAGGCACTAACTTGGGGTGGTGACATCATTTGATCCACTTGTATCTAATTTAAATATGTACCTTGAAATAAAAATGTTTGTTGAACGTATAAAAAGAGTACAGACTTCATTTTATTCCTTCTGGAAGACTATGTCCGGGAACATAAGCATACTCACTCATACATTTCTATGGAGTCTTCTGCTTCAGTGACATAGTTACTAGGAATGTAGCCTTCCTGCCTGTAGGGGAGACAATGTGGTAGATCATCCAGGACTTTCCCATCTTAGATATATGGCTATACCCCTGAGTTCAGACCAATTTCAAATGGAGAGAGACAGACAGAAAGACAGACATGACCCTCCCTCACAAAGGACCATGTCTCTGATGCAAGGTTCGGCCAGTGAAGTATGAAGCTTTTGACAGAGGCCACTTGTACAGGTGCACTTTGGGATGTGCTTGGATAGTATATTCACTTTGGTGTGGGAAGAATAATCTCTGATCAGGACACTGAAAGGAATTAACGCTGCAGCACTTTGCACATGTGCACAGTGGGCAGGCACAGGCTCAGGAAGGGCTGGCGTGAACTCACCCATTTTTATCTCGTGCTCGCCACCATGGTAGGTTGCTCTCCTCAAGGATAAAATACTCCTCACCCTTCCTCAGCTGTAGGTCATTTGCATTCATTGGCATATAATCATAAAGGGCTACAACCTTTTTCAACTCATTTATGGAGACTGGTGCTGCTGATGGCTCAGGGGGCAGTGGCTTTTTCAAGATCTTTATAGATAAGAGAAAAATGGGGAGCAGGTTGACTAATCATCAAGCAATGTCTTTTCTTCCAACTCTCCAGTTTACTAGAGACACCATTCTAACCCAAATTAAGCACAATAAAAACTTTACTCTGCATTCATTCAACAACCATTTTTAAGCATCCTTGCAGGGCTTCTGAACCTGAGGTAGGCATGAAGATTACCTAGGGATTATTTAACAATTCCAATGCTCAGTCAGTTTCCCACAGACTAACTATATCAAAACAAATTTCTGGGACTAGCACCCAGCATCAAGTCTTTTTTTTGGTACTGGGGATTGAACCCAAGGGCACTTAATCACTGAGTCACATCCTTAGCCCTTTCCATATTTTATTTTGAGACAGGATCGCACTAAGGAGTTTAGAGCCTAAGTTGATGAGGCTGTCTTGAGCTTGTGATCTTCCTGACTCAGCCTCCCAAATCAATGGGATCACAGGCACCACCACTCCTAGAAGGCATCAGTATTTTTAAAACTTCCCAGAAAAATAACTATGTACAGCCAAGGCCAGAAAACCTGCTTGGTACTGAACTAGTACATGGATCTAGTAAGTGGCCCTGAACCTCTGTTTTCTTCATGTAAATCATACTAAAACGTTTCCTACTTATAATATATAAGAAAGAGCTTACTAGACCTTAAGTAAGAACCAAAAAATGAAGCTTTAGAGTAAAATGTTAGCGGTATAGGGATGTTCAGTGCTAAATCCTTACAAGTATACTATATGTTTGAAAATAATTTTCATTAAAAATAAAAATAATCTTCATTAAAAATGTTTTAAATGGATGGGGCTGGAGCAGTGGCTCATTGGTTCTGGCACTTGCTTGGTGTGTGTAAGGACATGGGTTCAAACCCCAGCAACACGTAACAACAAAATGTTGGAACATCAAAAGTCACATGAAAGCTAAATAAAAAATTGATTCTCTTTTTTTTTCTCTCTCTCACTGTCCCTCTCTCTTTAAAAAATGTTTTAAATGGGTGATTGGATTAAAGGTTGCCTAGAAATAACTAACAGCTCTCTATCTTTTTCATTGGAGAGGAAGTCCTAAGTAGAAATATAAATCTCTTCTCAGCAAGAACACCAATTAACACTATAATATTCCAGGGACTTCTAAGATTTTGTTGTATTTTCAGGGTTTGACTATAAGTTTCCACTTTAGCAGTAATAGTATGTACTTGTTCTCTATACCTGGTCCTCTTCTGGTGTTGGGGGAAGAGGCTTTTTTGTCTTTCGATGAGAACTCCCGGGTTTCAAGCCTGCAAAATAAGCCAGTGATGATATGAAATGTATTTTAGGAAAGGGTCCAAGGACAGATTTTGTCAGGGATTTTGCTGTTGTACAGTGCCTTTAGGCAAGTTAGAAAAAGTGTATGGATGCCAGGTCACATGGCTTAAAGAGTAGATTATCACCTGAATTTTAGCCACTGCTAATCCCCTCACCCAAGCCTAACTGCACAGTGGCCAAAATGCACAAACTTATGCTGTATTTGGGTTTGAAAGACCCTTGGGAATGTCTACATGGCCATATCTATATCATCTAAGAAGGAAGAAATTGGGTTGGGGATGTAGCTTAGCAGCACAGAGTGATTGCCTGCTGTGTGAGAGGCCCTGGGTTCTATCCCCAGCACATAAAAAAGGGAGGAGGAAGAAACTGTATTGATCAGATCTCTTACTTCCATTCCTGTTCTCCAAAATTTGGCAGCCCATAGCATTTTTGGCTGTCTGAGAGCAACACAGATACTGTCCGTCGATCCAGAAGCAAGGGTGGTATTTCTGTACCAGATCACTGTTGTACCGGATTACTATAGCAGAAGAGAAGAAAGAGAGGTCATATCTGATATGCAGAACCCACAGTTTTGCTCATTTTCCTCCTTGCCTGAGCTTATTGGTGAGCTTCAAATAACTGCCCCCTCCTTAGCCACCCTAAAGGAAAGCAGACCATGCACCAGTTGGCTCACATGACTGTCCTGCCTGCTTATGTGCTCTGGCCCCCAAACAGCTCCCATGCAAGTTATCTTCAGTGGTTTGTCATGATGAGTATCTCCAACCAACATGATAAGAATATCTGATGGCTCCAGAGCCCAACAACAAAAATATTATCTATGTTTTCCCAGTAGCCATTACAACCTTACTGTAAGGGGGGGTGTTGCCTATGGTATCTGTTTTTCAGATGAGGGAAACGATGTGATGTGATGTGTTGAAGCCAAATTCACTCCACTTTTTTTTCCTTTGTTTGAAGTTTTTATTTTTTATTCATTTTTTTATTAGTTGAATATGGACTTACAATTGAGGGTGAATCATTATCAAACAATCAAGAACAAATGTGTATGTACATAGTTAGCCAAGGCTGATGCTATGTCATGATTTCCCCTCTTGGGTTCCCCATGGTTCTCTGTTTCCCCCCAAAGAACTCCTGTGTTAAATGGACTTCTTATGGAGGTTGGAGATCTCCTTCTGTTCACTCCACTTTTTAACATACCAATTTCCTAGTTCCTGAGTGATCTTTTAGGGATATTTGCCTTAGTGAGAATTTCCAGTATTAGGCTTCCTGTGTTCATAGAATAATCAACAGAGCTGAGCTCAAAGGTGCAGTGGCATATACCTGTTATCCCAGCCACTTGGGAGGCTGAGGCAGGAGGATGTCAAGTTCAAAGCCAGCCTCAGTAACTTAGTGAGGACCCAAGTAACTTACCAAGACCCTGTCTCAAGATTAAAAAATAAAAGGGCTGGGGATGTGGTTCAGTGGTTAAGTGCTGCTGGGTTTCAATCTTGGGTACAAAAAATGTAAATGAAGGGTAGGGTAAACATGGTTCCAATCTTACAGGACCATTGAAGTAGGCAGGGCTCATTGCTAGATATAAACACAGCACCTCAATTTTCCTCACAGGCTATGAAACAAACAACAAAAGAGTCAAAGTACTTTGAAAAGAGTGGTTTGCAGATGCGAGGAATTAGTATTGTTGGTATTATTGTTTATAATACTGTGGTATCTCAAGAACCTTGTCAGGAAGTCAATTAGAAAAGGCATGTAGGGTCAGGTGCAGTGGCACATGCCTGTAATCCCAGTGACTCCAGAGACTGAGGCAGGAGGATCACAAATTGAAGGCTAGCCTTAGCAATTTAGCAAGGCCCTAAGAAACTTGGTGAGAACCTGTTTCAAAACAAAAAATAAAAGGGCTAGGAGTGTGACTCAGTGGCAAAGTGCCCCTGGATTCAATCCCCAGTACCAAAAACAAACAAACAAAAAAAAAAAAAAGAAAAAAAAAAAGAAAAGAAAAGGCATCCAGGGATCATGGTGTCAGATAACTGAGGGACTGCAAAGACAACTGAAATAATAAACAGTAGCAATCACTATGGCAAAGACACAAGCTGGTCTGGAAACATGCACGTTTGACAACATATACATTTCCGCATTTACTACTATGGTTATGGAGAATTCCACAGAAACTTTAAAAAAAAGATAAAAGAACTGGGTGCAGTGGTGCACACCTGTAATCCCAGCAGCTCCAGATGCTGAGGTGGGAGGGTAAGGTAGGAGGATCTCAAGTTCGAAGCCAGCCTCAGCAACTTAATGAGACCCGGTCTCAAAACTGAAAAACCAAAAAGGGCTGGTGATGTGGCTTAGTGGTTAATCCCCTCTGGATTAAATCCCTGGTATCAAAAAATAAAAATAAAAATAAGTAATTAAAGATAAGAACAAAAATAAAACAAAATCTTCTGCTATTGAAAAGTACTCAAGTACCTAACAGTTTGCTAGTTATACTTCACTCATTAAAGACTTTGGGGAAGGCCTAGAAGTTCTACAGCTCAGGTGCTTTCTACAGGAAAATGAATAAAAAGTGCTACCTTTTAAAAAGTGACATCTTGATACTTCTCTCAACATGGATTTGAAGACTTCTAACAACTCTTCCCTGCCTACCCTCACCCCCACACACACTTTTTCATTATTCTTCTTCACTATTACCAAGGGCAGAGGGGAGGAGGAGTGTTCAGATAGAATGGAGGCTATAAGGGGCTGCATTGCCTATAGAGAATTTTAAAACAATATTAAAACCAAACAAAAGTCTGTCTGCCTTTAGTTACTACCAGGCAGTGGTAATTCTGAATAATGTCACTGATACTCCTCCCTTCCAGGATTAGATTGCTTTCACCACCTCCACCCTCTGCTTCCCCTACCAAGTGAGTCCCCTTCACCTAGGGTTGGTTTCAAGACCCTCAGGTCGTTTGGGCAGGGCTGACCACCAATAAGCTTAGCATAGCGACTTAGCTCATCCCTAAACTATGCTAATGTGCTAATAAGGGGAAATAACGTGTCCTGTCCTCCCCATCTATAACACAATAATTTAGAACCCTCCCTAAATTCCCAAATAATGACTGCCTCTTTAGAAGTTCCTTGAAGATGCCACCCCTTCTTCTGTTAGTTAATCTGGAGCTGGTCTTTCCAGCTACTTAGAAGAGATTACAAAAGAAGAATGTCCAGGTAGGCAAGTTTAGGGGAGACTGCTTGCTTCACCAATGCACAGTTGTATTGTTTGGGAAGTACTAATGGTTGATATAATTTCTCCAAGTACTGGTCATTGCTATCCATGTTTATCAGGATAATACCTAAAATAGTTTCAGGTATGCATAAATCATTCCTCTCTGTATTGGTCATTGGACTTTTGCTGATGCCATTCTTTCATTCATTTTTGTGAAACCAGCTTTTGCTTATTGCTGAAGTTGCAATGAAGATAGGCTGTATTGAGCTTGACCAAACAAATATTCAAGAATGATTATAGTGCTGTGGTGTGCAGTATAGCTCAGTGGTAGAGCACTATGCTTAACAACAGCAGGACCTCAGATTCAAACCCCGAAGCACCGAAAAAAAAAAAAAGAAAGAAAAGAAAAGAATGAGTGTGGACAAACACCTGTGGTTCTGTAACACAGAAGTGTCAGCTACCATATTCAAGGAAATGGAAGGAGAGAATCTGTAAGTCCGCAGGGATACAACCTTTCCATGGAAAGTACCATTGAGAAAATGTGGCAGCTGGATAGGAGATCCCTGAGGCTGTACTTTTAAAACTGAGGTACAACTTACATACGACCAATCACACAGATCGAAGGCATATAGCGAGAGTCACATTTGTCTACAATTGTTTGTTTTGTTTTGTTTTGTTGCAGGGATGGGGAACTCTGCCATGGAGCTACACCCCCAGTCCTTAAAAAAGTTAGTTTTTTTTTTTAAATTTTGAGACAGGATTTTGCTAAGTTGCCCAGGCTGGCCTCAAACTTGTAATCCTCCTGCCTTAGTTTCCCAAGTAGCTAGGATCATAAGCATGCCTAGCTATCCGATGTTGTTTAACCCTGATGCAGATCCAGCACCTTAGAAGGTTCCCTCTTGCCCCTTTACCATCAAGACCCCTGTAGAGGTAATCATTATTCCAGGTCACTTTTTCATGTTAGCGATTTTTAATTGGTGCACTTTACCTGAGAGGAACAGCAGCACTGGAGTGGGATTTGATGGCTCTGAAGATAGCTCACTATTAGGATTGCTAGCTGATATTGTTCAGAATTTTTAAATCTCCCAACAGTCATGGCATTTGTTTAAAAGATGAACTACGGGGCTGGAGCGGTGGCTCAGCGGTTTTGGCGCTTGCCTGGCAAGCAGGAGGACCCGGGTTCAAACCCCAGCACCACGTACACAACTGAGTGTTGGAGCAACTAAGGCCATGTGAAAAACTAAATAAAGTTGTTTCTCTCTTTCTCTGTCTCTCTCACTGTCCCTCTCTCTTTAAAAAAAAATAAAAATAAATAAAAATAAAAGATGAACTACATTTTAGCTCCCAGGCAAGTTTGATAAGGCATACACCCAGATGTAATAACCGGGAAAAAATGCCTTCAGTAAAACAGAAGGGAAGAGATGGCAAAATTGCATGTAGCCACACTTATCTACCCACACTAATGGTCCAGCTGAAGTGATGGTGTTGTTTGTTTTAGCTTTATTTTTAGCCTATTGTAAATCTACTTGTCTAATGATCTTTAATAGCAGTGTATAATCAACATGGTAATGTTAACATCTGAATTAATAAACCAGGCTTACAAACTGGTTATTCTTATCCTTGGTCATTACCAATACTTTGAATATAGTGGACACTGAAAAGTATTTGTTGGATTAAACTACAAGTAGTTTTGAGTTTAGTATTTGAAGTGTAAACAGCTACTAACTTGGACACACCACATTCTTTTCTCCCTTAATTCTCCCTCAGCTACTCTGCCTCACTTTCTCCTATTTCCAAATTAAATCCCAGTCATCTATCAATGTAGAGCCCAAGTTGGTAGTGGTTGTTAATACTCACATAAAAATCAATTAACACGCCTATTTGTGGATCTTTTTTGTGTGAAAGGCACTGTATCAGGCACTGTGGAGGGAACCAAAGAAGTACAGATATATATGTCCTCTGGAGCTCCTATCTCAGTCACTGGAAATATTTCTGTGGCTTGGAAATAGTATCAACTGAATGCATTTGAGCAAGTTACTTAACCTTTCTGTAACTCACTTTTCTTATCTGTAAAATGGAGATGATGAAAACAACTGCCTTATGTGGTTAATGTGAAGAATAGGTGAGGTGACACATTAAAGAACTTAGAGAAGAGCCTGAATCTTAATAAGCACTGCTAATGAGTTTGCTTACTTTGTATCCCCAGGGCTAAAGCAAAATATGCCAAGAACTGAACTTTGTGGTATTTGTTTTACTCAACATAGCTTTACTCTAGGATATTTTGTAACTAACTACAGTGGAATTTCTGGCCTTGGAAAGCAAGCAGCATAAAACTGTGTAATGTTAGGCTTTGGAGTCATATACACCAAGGAGTGTGGTGAGAAACCAGGCTCCACTACTCACTAGCTATGTGCCCGTAAGCAAGTTATGTAACCGCTTTAAGCTTCAGTTCTATCTGGAAATAAGGGAATGATACAAGATTCATAAAATTATTGTGGGGATTAAACATGCTATTACATTTGAAGCCCTCGGTGCAGAACCTGGTACGTAGTAAATGCTAATTGTTAGTTATTATTGTTGTTGTTTTTAGCCCCAGAATGTCATGAAAATTAAATGAGATGATGAATATAAGGTATTCATCTCAGTGTCTGTCACACAGCAAAAATTCAATAAATGATCCTTTTTTTCCTTTCCCAATTCCCCTTTCAATTTGACTTGGTGTTCATAATTTCTACCAAGCATACTTGCTCTCAAGAGAGTGATTGAGGCTGGTATAGCCAACCGCTGAGTATCAGAATCTAAATGTTTATTAAGACAAGGGGCTGTCATGCAATAACCCAACCATGCCATTATCAGGTTGTGCTCCTTCCTGTTTCTCTAGGCAGCCTTTCCTGATGTCAACTCAACCAGTTAATCTCTCAGTCACTTGACATGTGGCTATATATACACTCAAATATATGTTCATGCATCCTGTGCTGCAAGCATTTACGGTCAAGTTTATCTTAAAACATTGTGTGAGCTAGGTGAAATGCTGAAGCAATGTTCAAGGGCAAGTTCTCACAAAGCAAGAAACAAAAATAGTTCTTTGGGAAATATTGATCCATAATGAAGAGATGTAAAATACTTTCTTATACATGTTTTCCATATACTTTCGCATACAATAATTTGATCCTTGGGATAACCCTGGAAGTAGGTATGAGAGCCATTACTGTTTTTCCTGTTCAGGAGACGAAATCAAGCTTCAAAGACTCTCATTGGCCTACATGCCACAAGTTACCTAGCTTGTAGGTGATAGAAGCTATCCTGAAACCAGGTCCTTTTTACTCTGACTTCAAGCACTCTCATGCATCATCTTATATAATTGTTTTGGAGCTAGGTGTTTCATAATTAGGACTCTATTCTGTAACCAATGAACAACACCTTGCAATTGGTGTAAAGAATAGGACTTTTTATAAATAGGGAAACAGAGGTGCCCACAATTACAAAATTGCACTAGAAAGATAGTGGTGGAACCGTTGCAATGCTTAGTCTAATGTGATATTTTTTATTTGCATGGTGGAATACTGAACTCAATTGTATCACTAATATTGAGGCAAAATACAGGCTTTCTATCTCCCCGCTTCCTCCCTCTCTCGTTCCCACTCTCCTCTTCCTTCCCTCTTCTCTCCTTCCACTCATTTTTCCTTCTTTACCTTTCTCCTTTTCCCTCTCTTCTTTCTCCCTTCCTCCCTCTCTTTTCCTTTGTCTCTCTTTCCCCATCTCTCTCCCTTCCCCATTCTTTCCTTTTCCTTTTGAAAACCAGTTTACTTTCCAGACAATTCTCACCATTTTTGAGCTGATGAATCCAACGCTTTCTCAGTTCTTCAGTTGGGGAAAAGACATAGAGAGGCCCTTCATCATATACAACCTAGAGCAATGGACACACAGATTTCAGCAGTTAAGTCTTGGTTAGTGCATATGGGTTATTCACTTGGACAATATGGAGCAAAATTTTAATCTGTGTTTTCACACACACACTTAATGGCCTCCCTCACTAACACTAGCCAAAATAAATCTAACTTGGAGCCACAAACTTATTTCAAAAAGAGTAAAGTATATATTAAGTACTATCATCAATTAGTATTTTCTGAAAACCTACCATGATCAAGACATCACACCAGGTATTGTGGAGATGCATGAAATATAAAAGATTTGGTTCTGACCCCAGAGTCAATAACCAGCACACAATGAGTTCTAAAGTCAAATATAAGTTAATTTTGTATTATCTGCTGTTTAACATTATCCACTAGCCCATCCAACAATATTATCTTCTTGAAAGACGATTGTAGTAAAAATTATGTCTAAAATACCCTTCCTTTACAGGTTTTCTAACAGATAGGGACATGAATAAGATCCTTTTGCATTTTTCTTCTGGCTTGTTAGTCTTGCTGTGCTCATAAATCCATGACAGCCCCCTCCGCTGAGACTTTCCACTTCCTTTTCTGGCTTTCACTGTTGCAGAGTCTGCTATATTCACAACATGTTGCCTATAGAGTTCTCAGGACATGAACAAGCCATGTTAAAGATCAAATCTTGCACTCTATGGCTTATATCGCATTTACCAAACAGATGCCTGTGTGGCTGATTCTTCAGCTGTTTCACACTAGAATAGAATTCAGGTTTACACGTAAGTCTAATAAACCTTCCCCATACTGAACTTCCTAATACCACTCCTTCGCTCCCCTTTTCTGTCTTTTCAACCCACATAACCACCATTAGACAGATAGGCAGAACCAGAAGGAAGTGAAATGCTCACTCAAGTAGTAGAGTATCTTTCTCAATGCAGTTATTGTAGACAAGACACACACAACAGAATTGGTGCTATGTGTTCTTTATGAGTTGTAAATACGGAAAGAAACTATGCTAGATTGGGAAAATAGCAAAACAGATATTCTTAACCCGTGCTGGCTCATTTCCTTGGTCCAGCTAAAACCAATCCCTTGCTCAATAGGCCACAAACATCTACTGGACAATTACTAAAAGAAGGGCTTGAAATTGTAAATATGTATTTCTTGCAACTCAGAAGCATCTCTCAAAGACCTGAGAGCCATTCTCAATAATGTAATCATCAAAACAATAAGACATCTGTCTCCAAGACTCCATGGAAGGACAGAATCTTCCTGTTGACAATTACCAGCCAATGAACACAGCTAGTTTTATTAGCACTAACCAAACCTTTGCCATTTTTATTTCCTTGACTCTAAACCCTGGTACTCAGTCTTAGTTACTTGCTATAGTTGGCTTCAAAAATCACTAACTTTGGAGATCACACAGCTGAGATATATGTTATTAGTCTCCCACTAGCTTTGCTGTAGTTAACACTTCTAATACATGGGTCATGATGACAGGTTGCATAGTTTATTTTTCAGGAACTGGAAGCTATTTTTGTGGAAACCACTAACTCTTCACTTGGGCCTATGCAGGAGTCTAATGGGTGACCCTTTCACATCCGGAGTCCAAAAACTTCCTTAGATAATGCTTCCACAGCCATTTCTGAACGTGTCCCATAAAGAACCATGAAGATTGACTGCACCTGTGTAGACCATTGATTGCTTCACTTCCAACCACTCTGTGTGTCTACCCCATAAACATCCCTAAACCTATTGAAGAGGAAGATTTGAGACTTCGGTCTCCCACCTCTACGTTTGGAAATAAACTCTTCTGCAAAACTCTGTGTTTAAGTGATTAGCAAACTGTGCCATGAGTAAAATAGGCCTGGTTTGGTAGTACCGCTTCCTTGTTCACTTCAACTTGTTTACTAGGTTCTAGTATCCTTCCCTCTGCCCTGCACCCCATCCCTAACAACTACATTGCAGAGTCCTTTCCAGAGTTGATGAGGGAAAATAACTCACTTGGAAAGGGTAAGGGAACCTTTCAATGATTGAAATCTGCTCCATTTCACTGGATTCTTCACCCCTTCTCTGTAATGAAAGAAGAAGGTATTATTATGATTACTAGTTTACACATTACTCTTTTCTGGATTTCTTTAAGTACTGGGGGTGTTTGTTCATTTGTTTTGCACTACTGAGGACTGAACCCAGGAGCACCATACCACTGACCTACATACCCAGCCCTTTTTATTTTTTATTTTTTTATATTTTGAGATAGATTTCTACCAAGTTGCCCAGACTGGTCTCAAACTTGGAATCCTCTTGCCTCAGCCTCCAGAGTCACTGGGATTACAAGTGTGCATCACCATGCCCAATTTGGTATTGGAAGTCTTTTTCTGTGTCTTCAGAAGTTTCTCCTGCATAGACAATGCCAGTTCTTCATAATTATTTCCTATTGCTCAGTTGGAATCCATGTCAAATGTAGTTGATAGGATCCAGCACATATTCACTTAAGAAAGCCTCAGACAGTTCAAATCTTTGAGAAAAGGAAAATTTCTCAATAATTGGTACTGGGGCATCTAGCCATTATTATTGGAGGAATGAGGGGAATTAGGTAGTTATCTCTTTCACATCATATACCAAAGTAAATTTCAAATGGATTCAAGAGCTTAGTGTAAGAAGTGAAAACTAGGGGCTGGAGCAGTGGCTTGGTGGTTACAGCACTTGCCTGGCATGTATGAGAATGCCGGTTCAAACCTTAGCACCATATGTACAACAAACTGTGGGAGCAATGAAAGGCATGTGAAAAACT
>PVKS010032178.1:0-15425 GCA_004027875.1 Aplodontia rufa | reverse complement strand
TATCAATTTTTTGTTTTTCCCAATACTCAATTGTGTATGTGGTGTTGGGATTCAAACCCGGGACCTTGTTCCTGCCATGCAAGCACTCTACCACTAAGCCACCTCTCCAGCCCTCCCCAGCCCTTTTTATCTTTCATTTTGAGACAGGGTCTGGCTAAGGTGCTTTGGATCTTGCTAAGCTGCGGCGGCCGGCCTCAAACTTTTGATCCTTCTGCCTTAGCCTCTGGAGTTGCTGGGTTTCACAGGCCTGTAACACCATGCCTGGCAGTGGATGCTTCTTAAAGGAACCTCCCTGCTCCGCACTAACTCAGCTCCTAGCTCCAGAGGTGTGAGTAGGCCCCTCTTAAAGCATAGAACCTAGGGGACTGTGGGACCTGATGGGTCTCTAAAAAGGGACAGAATGACCTTTTGGCTCCACCTACTGGTCTATGGTGTGTGGTGCTTGGGGAACTAGAGGGCCTGGCTAAGGCTATGATCATTGGCCCAGTAGGACTAGGGAAAATATAGGAGGACCTTGAAAGAATATCAAAAGATAGGGTAATGCTTAGCAGGTCATCTCACTGAAGGCAGCGGGAAGGGGTGCACACTACCAGTCCCAGCATCTCCAGCCCACACCTGTTCCCATTGAACAGCTCTGTGAAGACCAAGGGGGAGGCCACAGTTCTAGCTTCAGCTCTGCCACTGAGTAGCTGGGAGGAGAGTAGGGAATCCTGTGACTAGGAAAGAAACAAGTCAGGGGGCTCCCCCTAGCTGAAGCACAGACCCCTCCCTCCATCAGGCAGCACTCTCTGACAGACACAGGCTGGTCGGGGGCCCTAACCTCAGCTCTCTCCTTCCTCCATTTATTTATTTATTCACTCCTTTGCTGTGTGCCTGCCCTGTTCCACATACTGTGCTGGGGCTGGGGCTACAGGGAAGCAGGGACTTTGATCCTATTCTGGTGAAGGAAACAGACCCACAGCTAAGGACAACTCCAGGTATGTATTCACAGACAGGGAATGACCATTCTTCCTAGAAAGAGGCAGATCTAGATCCTGGGGCACAAAGCGAAAGTCAGAGTCTGGAAGGGCTAATCTGGACGTTTCAGACTAAGAACACGCAGCAAAGTCCAGGCAGGAGGAGGGAAGGCTCTCGTGTGCACAGCCTTTGCTCCATTTCTGGCCTGCATCTGTTCCACTTCTTTGACTCCCCCTTCTGGACTTGGCTCAAATGTCCCCTCAAGACTCCCTTTCTGTGACCATTGTGTAAGCAAGCTCTGTTATTTTTTTCCTTCCTTCTTTCTTTTCTTAGAGAGAGGATGATGATGAGAAAGAATCAATTTTATTTTATTTTTCATCTGTTCTTTGTTTCTCTGACATTTAATTGTGTATGTGGTGCTGGGGTTTGAACCCGGGTCCTCATGCTTGCCAGGCAAGTGCTCCAACCACTGAGCCACCTCTCCAGCTTCTGTTATCATTACTTCTGATTATGTAGTTTTTCACCACAGTTTGAGATTATCTTATTTGTATTTGTTCACTAGCTCTTTTGAAGTATCCCTTAGGCCTATTGGTCTGATGTACTATGGGATTTCTGGTGCCAACCCCAGCACCTGGCATTTTAGGGGCACTTCATAGATATTCATGGAAAGAATGGATAACACTCAGGATGAGTTGATGAGTGGGCAGTCTCCTCTTTTTTTTTTTTTTTTTTTTGGTGGTGCCGGGTATTGCACATGCTAGGAAAGTCTTCTACCACTAAGCTACAACTCCAACCCTCCAACCCACTGGTAGTCTTCTTTATCCCAATGTGGTAAGATGACTGTTAGTAGTGGGGGTTGAAGCCGTGGCTCAGTGGTTACTTGGCTTGCCCAGCATGCGCAAGTATGCAGGTTTAAACCTCAGCACCCACGTACACAACTAAGTGTCAGAGATTCTCTCTCTCTCTCTCTCTGTGTGTGTGTGTGTGTCTCTGTCTCTGTCTCTCTCTTATTGTCCTTTTCTCTTAAAAAATAAAAAACAAACAAACAAAAATACTGGGAATATGTTCACCTTTGCTGTCTACACTTATCCCTTCCCTCTGCCCTACAGAGTGGGACTTTGCATTCCTTTGCCTCAAATCCAGGCGCTTCCTGAGTACAGTCTTTCCTGTCCAATTCCTTGAGGGTTTGATGCTGAGGGGAAAGAGAAGGGTTTGCTAAGGAGAGGACCTTCTGGTGCCCAGTGGAGGACATCTTTGAGCCAGGCAGATACATATGAGACCAGAAAAAGCTGAAATCAGTTCCAGGGTGAGGGGAAAGAATTGAGCGTATTGAGAGTGGGGCCTGAGGAAGGGGAATCCCAGAAAGCATGCAGAAAAAAATAACTATATTACCAGGCCCCTTGGACACCCAACAGCCTGGCTCTGGAAGCTGATGGGAAAATCATCTCCAGCAGAAGCACTGGTCCCTCTTGTACCTTGATGGCACATTCAGCCTCTCTGTCTCTCTCTCACTGTCTCACTGTCTGCTGCAGGCCCTGTGCAGGGGACCAAGGTCAACCAGACACATGCTACTCTCAAGACTGGGCAGAGTGAGGGGAGGAGGTGGCAGAGTGCAGAACTTCCTCCCCTGGGACTGTGTCAGTGTCCCCTGGCAGCCTCAGAGGTCCTCCCGGCATGGCTGTTCCCAGGTATACTCCTACCAGTGGTTCTAGCCTCTCTGGTTCCAATTTATTTTCAAGCCTAGTTTTCTGGGTTTCCTATCAGTTCCATGAGCTAGTCTTCTGTTATCTTGCTTTCCTGTTTTCAGTTATTGTGAGTCAATTTCTCCATTTCTATCCAATGACCCCCAACGGGTACAAAGCCTTTAGAAAACAAGAGATAGAGGTGGGTGTAGTGGTGCACACCTGTAATCCCAGCAACTCAGGAGGCAGGAGGATCACAGTTAGAGGCCAGCCTCAGCAATTTAATGAGATCCTATCTCAAAGGATAAAAGGGGACTGGGATATAGCTCAGAGGTAAAGTGTCCCTGGATTCAATCTGCAGTACAAAAAAAAAAGAAAGAAAGAAAAAGAAAAGAAAACAAGAAACAGTGAAGAAATAGTGCTGAATATGCTGAACACAGTCCTGAGGCGATGTAAGCAGAAGGAAAGAGTGAAAGCGGCAAGGCTCTACCAGACTGCAAGTACCCCGAGGGCAGGTGTCAGTGTGACCTGCTCACAGTTAGACAAGGAACTCCGTGTTGTATGAGCAGATTGGGAACATACTCACACATAAATGGAAAAACATTTAAAGTCCTGCCCTTCGTCAGGCACAGTGGCACATGCTTATAATTCCAACTACTACAGTGGCTCCAGGCACAAGTTCAAGGCCAGCCTGAGCAATTTAGGAAACCATGTCTCAAAATAAAAATAAGGGCTGGAGCGGTGGTTCAGCGGTTAAGGCACTTGCCTGGCATGTGTGAGTAGGTAAGTTTGAACCCCAGCATCATATACACAGTGAAGTGTCAGAGCAGCGAAGGCCACATGAAAAACTAAATTGATTCTCTCTTTTTTTCTCTCTCTCTCACTGTTCCTCTCTCTCTAAAAAAATAATAAAATAAAAAAGGCTGGGGACATAGCCCAGTGGTAGAGCATCTCTGAGTTTAAGTCCCTAGTATTGCAAAAATAAAAAAATAAATAAGACCACCCTATGTATGTCCAGTTGTTGGTGAGGTCATCTTTGTGAACTTAGCTTCTGGGCTTTTTTGTTTTGTTTTGTTTTGTTTTGTTCTAGGGGTTGAACCCAGAGGCACTTAACCACTGAGCCATGTCCCTAGTCCTTTTTATTTTTTACTATGAGACAGGGTCTAGCTAAGTTGCTTAATGGCCTTAATGCCAAGGCTAGCCTTGAAATTGTGATTTTCCTGCCTCAGCTTCTGAGTCCCTGGGTTTACAGGCATGCAGCACCTTGCCCAGCGGCTTCTGCTTCTTGAGTAAGTCTTCCATTCAGGGCAGCGAACAGGGATTGTGCCACAGAAATACTCAACTCCTCTGAGTGCTACATTTTTTCTGCCAAGGGAGCTACTTAGCCAGGTGTGGTGGGGCACAACTGTAATCCTAGTGACTCAGGAGGCTAAGACAGGAGGATTTAAAGTTTGAGGCCAGCCTCAGCAATTTCGCAAGAACTGACTCAAAATACATTTTATTTTATTTTATTTTTTTAAAGAGAGAGGGACAGGGAGAGAGAGAAAGAGAGAAATAACTTTATTTAGTTTTTCACATGGCCTTAGTTGCTCCAACACTTAGTTGTGTATGTGGTGCTGGGGTTTGAACCCGGGTCCTTGTGCTTGCCAGGCAAGTGCTGAAACCACTGAGCCACCGCTCCAGCCCTCTCAAAATACATTTTAGAAAGCTGAGGATGTAGCTCAGTGGTAAAGTACCCCTGGGTTCAATCCCCAGTATCAAAAAGAAAAAAAAGGGGGGGGGGGAGTAGGAGGCGATTGTGTAGGAACTGGACAGGATTGTGCTCTACAAACTTCATAGAGATGATCAATAGTGACCATAAATGTTAGTAATAGTTATTAATGGAGTCCCTGTCATATGGCTGGCATTTTCCCCCTCCCCCAGTGCTAGGAATTGAACCCCAGGTTTCACGCATGCTAGGCAAGCGCTCTACCACTAAGCTATACCCTCAGACCCTGGCTGGCTTGTCTAACAACCATGGGTGAAAGAACAGTTACCACTGCACTTTACAGGTGAGGAAGGACTCTAGAGAGGTTTTACGGCTGGTGAATGGCAAAATCAGGTAGGAAAGCCAGGTCTGCCTCCTGAGCTATAATCATTGGTCCTTCTCCACAGGCTTTGCCGTGCTTCTTCCATAGAGCCTACAGTCCAGCTCTGAGCCCACACACCAGTACCCTCTACCACTTAGCCAAATGCTTCCTGAGCACCTATACACTGTGTACAGGGACCCCTGGTGGCTCTTGGGAGATGGGGATAAGAGCCTCTGAGTACCTAGATTTGATTTTGTGTCCTCCAGCAACCAATATGATTTTATTATTCATGACTTCCCTACTTCTCCCATCATTGGTGATTTTACATTTAAGTAGTTATTATTATTTTTTAAACCAGGGATTGAACCTATGGGTGCTTTACCAATGAGCCACACCCCAGTCCTTTTTTATATTTTATTTTGAGACACCTTGCTAAGTTGCTCAGGGCCTCGCCAAGTTGCTGAGACTGGCTTTGAACTTGCAATTCTCCTGCAGCCTCCAGACTTGCCAGGATTATAGGTGTGCACCACTGTACTGGCTTATTACTCTTCTATTAATGAGAGGCACCTGTAGCTGCCTATGCATGCTTCTATTGTACCCATTTTTCCACAATTTCACCTTTCACTCAAGCAAAGAACCTCACCAGTTCTAGCAGGGCCGGTGAAGGCCCCTGAGCAGCTTCCATCATGCTGCTGCTTCTTCTTTTTTTTTAAGAGAGAAGGACAATGAGAGAGAGGAAAGGATTAATTTTATGTAGTTTTTCATGTAACTTTCATTGCTCCAACACCATTGTGTACATGGTGCTGGGGTTCGAACCTGCGTCCTCATGCATGCAGGGCAAGCGCCGTAATCGTGGAGCCACTGCTTCAACCCCGCCCCATCAGGCTTCTTCATGAACTGAAGTTAGTTTGTTGATAACCCCTTCCCCATCAGGATACGAAGACAGAACCCCCGCAGGGCCCAAAACAGAGATGGTCTAGTGTGTCCCTGTCTGACTACTGGGTGATAGATTCACTTTGTGGTTTCATTATTAATCACCAGCCTCAGATAACTCAGCTTCTAAATGACCAATGATACTAACAAAACCTCACCCACGGTGCTGTGATTCCAACCCTTGTGACATGAACAAACACCCCCATGTGTACGTTCACAGTAGGGGAGAGAGGAGGCAGGAGGCGCAGGGTTACACAATCACAGGTTTATTTGTCCTAAATAAACAACCTGAGAACAACTGTTTCAGTGCCCTAAAACATTACCCCCTCCCCCAAAAAGCAGCATAAAATATGGGCACACATTTGCAGCACACGTTCTCAGATTAGACTTAGAAATGTGTTTGCTCTGGGCTGTGATAGGCTGAGCCCACCCGTGTTGATAACTCAAGTTCTTTCTCTGTTTTGGTCCTGTACCTGGACTGAATCTCTTCTAGGTTTCATACAGGTTTATTTACTGGAAATTTGGTCTGCGGTGTGGTGGCGCTGAGGTGATGTAACCTTTAAGAGGTGAGGTCCAGCAGAAGCTAATTAAGTCACGAGGGCATGCCCTCACGCAGTGGGTTAATACTGTCTCACAGTGAGTCAGGTGTGGTAGGAGTGGATTAGTTCCCCCCAGACCAGTGGTTATGGAAAGAGCAAGCCAGGCCCCTCCCTGTCTCTTGCTTATCTTTTTTTTTTTTTTTTTGAGGGGGTATACTGGGACTGAACCTAGGGGCACTTTACTGCTGAGTTGCATCTCCAGTCCTTCGTATTTTATATTTTGAGAGAGGATCTTGCCAATTGCTAAGGCTGGCCTGGAACTTGTGATGCTCCTACAGGCCCCAGAAAGGGCCACATAGGCTTGACTGCTGGCACACACCCCAGAAATATCTCCACACAATCCAGGTCAGCCTCCTAAATTCCTGGGATTTTAGATGTGTGCCACCTCGCATGCCATGTGATCACACTAGCGTGTGCCCCTGTCATATGATACCATCTGCCCTGAGGACCCACCAGAGCTGAGCAGATGCTGACTACATTGCTCTCAAGCCTCCAGAACTGTGAGCTAAATAAGACTCCTTTCTTTATGAAATATTTCACTCTTAGGTATTTTGTTATAGCAACACAAAATGGACCAAAGCAGTCCCCTGCTACGCAGGCCTGATGCTGCTCCTTGAAGCACCTGTCTTTGCTGCCTCTCCCTTCTGCAGCCTAGAGGGAGGGGTATTCAGGACTCAGTGGATATACATCCAGCCCTTGCTGAGAGCTTTGTCTTCTGACACCAGGTTCACCCGGCCCTATTCCCAACTGGCACAGCTGGTAAGAGAGTGGGAAGCACTCTTCCTTTAGCCCTTCCAGGAGGCTGAGAACCCCAAGAAGGGAGTGAGGGACACTGGTCCCCTCCCTGTTATTCCCTGGGGCCTTGTCCCACTAGGGAGCTGGAGGTTGGAGAGATCATTCTTTATCTTCTCTTTACAGCTGAGGGTCAGAGGTTTGGGTCCACGTTCTCCTGGTCTGAGGCTGCCTCTTCGTCATTTGGAGACTCCTGAATCAGAGCCAGAAAGCCCAGTTACAAGCTTGTGCCTTTCTCCAGGGCCACAACCTGAAGGCCAGAATTTATTTCCTCTTACTTCCATCCCCCAAAGGAGTCAGTAGAGGGCTCTGTCACCCCAGGGTTCTATTAGGCCTTCCCTCTGTTTCAGCTCCCAGCCTGCCAAAGCCACAGGTCCACCATTAGAAGACTCCCTTTCTCTCTCTCTTATTTATTTATTTATTTATTTATTTATTTATTTATTTATTTCCAATGCTGGGGATTGATCCCAGGGCCTGGCACATGCTAGGCAAGTGCTCCACTACTGTGCTATACTCCTAGCCCTTTTTAAAAAGATTTGAGGCAGGGTCTGGCTAGGTTGCCCAGGCTGGCCTTGAACTTGCCATCCTTCTGCCTCAGCCTCCTGTGATTGAATCCCTCTTACCAGACTGAGGCCTCTGCCCTGCCGTAGGGTGGCATAGTAGTGCAGCACACGGGGGTCACAGTGAACCACCATGGGGTCAAAGTCCAGCACACGTAGTCCCTGTAGGCTGCGGGCCCGGGAAAGGGCCACATAAGCTTGACCACTGGCAAACACACGGCCCAGAGAGATCTCCACACAATCCAGAGACATGCCCTTGGGGAAGGAGAGACAGAGAAAATGACAGCTTAGTTTGAAATCCCTTGTACCCAAGACCTGATCCTTCACCAGCCCAGCTTTTACCCCAGATCTCCTTATCCAGTCCAGAGAGGCTCCAGAGAGCCTGATAGCAGTTGGATTCTGAATATAGGGGGACATGGATGCAGGGTAAGAGGTGAGGGGGAGGGTGAAAGGAAAGAGCTTCTTAGGCTGTAGGTCAGGCAGGAGTAGAGCTGAATACTAGCTCTGTCACTCACTAGCTATGTGACCTTAGACAAGTTCTTTAGCCACTTGGTGCTCTTCTCTATAAAATAGGGATTTTTTTTTTTTTTAAAGAGAGTGAGAGAGAGAGAGGGAGAAAAAGAGAATCAATTTTCTTTTTTCATCTGGTTCTTGTTTTTCCTCCACTTAGCTGTTTATGTGGTGCTGGGGATAGAACCCAGATCCACATGCAAGTCAGGCAAGTGGTCTACCATTGAGCCATCTCTCCAACCCAGGAATGATTATTAGTTATATCTATATATAGTTCTTTCTTCTTCTTTATTTGTTTATTTTTTTAAGAGTCACAGAGAGAGAGCAGGAGAGAGAAAGAGAGAATCACTTATTTATTTTTTCAACTGGTTTTTGTTTTTCCAACACTTAGTTGTGCATGTGGTGTTGGGATTTGAACCCAGGTCCTCACATGAGCTAGGCAAGCACTCCAACTGCTGAGCCACCACTCCAGCCCTGTATATAGTTCTTGTAAGGATTAATGTATCTAATAGTGGCTCAGCAAATGGCAAAGAGGAAGTGACTTGTATCCAGAAAGGGGGAACAGGAGGGCTATGAAATCCACTAAAGAGAAGTTTATTCTGAGGGCAGGGGTGATACAGGTTTAGTCTACTTCTGATCTGGAACTTTCCATCTCAGTCAAGTTCAATGCCCATAAGACCTTTCATGCACACACCCCAACATGCCCCTGGCATATGCTGTCTACTCTGCCCTGCTCTGACTCCACTCCCTGTATTGAATGGTCACCTGGCTCTTATGGATGGATATTGCCCAGGCCAACTGAAGAGGCAGCTGCTGGCGACTGAGGAGCTGACCACTGGTGGCCTTCACCGTCCAGCGGTCGGCACGGATGACCTCAGTGACTCCACACAGGAAATGTACTTGGGGATGCCCTGAGAAAGGCACAGAGAAATCCAACCTTTCAGTCCTGCTTTGTGGCTAAGAGGAGAGGAACATGGGCCTTTGGCCTTTTCCTCCCCACACTTTCCCCAGGGCCCTGCTGCAAACCCACTCAGTACAACTGTACTGCCCCATCACTTACCTCTCCCTTCAGCCTCGAACCCAACTACCACACCTCGGGCACCGTTCACCAGGCCCCTGGACACAGCTAAGTTCTTCACCAGCATCACCTGAGGGGAAGGAGGACTGGAGGAGTGGCAAAGGGTCCTGTCCCTACACTTGGCTCAACTCCAACAGTCACTATTCAGAGGCTGAGAGTAGGGGGCTATCATCGAGGGGCACCCAATCCCAATCCTTAGCTCTGCCACCTGCTTACTCTGAAACCTGGGGAAAGTTGCCAGGATCTCAGCTTCCCCCTGTGTCAAAGGGGAATACATTTGCAGTTTGCCTCAGGAGGAGGCGGCAAAGCCGGAGAGGTCACCTATATCACAAGGTTGTGGAAAGGATCAGAGCTGTTATGGGGGTCACAAATTTTGGTGACCTGCTAGCTAGGTCCTGCTACCCCTCTCTCAGCCACTTTGTGCCTTCTTTTTTCCCTTGAGTACCCTCTGGGGAAGGAACGCTGCTTGGAGGAGCTCCAGGTGTAAGAAGAGGGCGGTGGAAAACTGAAGGTAGAAAGGTAGGTAGAAAGAGGATGAAGGTTTTAGTGAGGTCAAAAGCTGGGTGCGTTGGCTACAGAATGACCTGAACAGAGGGATAAGGACTGGGGAGGCCCATTCAGGACAGTCCAGGTTCCTAGGGTTAAGACCTTGTTTCCTACTCACTTGGGCCCCCAGCTTTAACTGAAGGAGCTGACTAACAGGACAATGGGCATCCAGGGTCTGGGCTAGCTCAGGATGGCTGTCCATAGCCTCAAAACTGTGTACCTCACCTGGAAATAGAGAGATGTAAAAACAGATTATGAATCATTGACTTGTGGCTTAGCTTCTAAAAACCACATATTAGACATGGTATGGGAGATGGGCAGCTCAGACCCAGCTGGGGCTGATCCTCTTAAGATCATAGTTACAGCTGCAAATACAAGGGCCTTCATGGCCACAGAGGTTGAGAGCCTAGATATCCAAATGACCCCATGAGTCCAGGCTGCCTGGGGGCCACCCCTGCCTGATGGCCCCTCCCAGTTGGTCTAGGCCCAGCCCTGGGTCCCTAATTACCTGGCAGCTCCTGCAGCCGTCTCTCATTGGTGAGGGCCACATCATCCTGGTGGGTGCATAGCCTCGTGGCCACAATTCCATCTCGCCCTACCTTGTGAGCAGCTGTGGCCTTGAGCTGGCGGGTCACCTCATCAGAGCACCTGTTTGGGGGCTGGGCTATCAGGGCAGAGCTCACTTAACACCAGAGAAGATGGGGAACATGGGAGTATGGTCAGAGCAACAGGATATAGGTCAGTCCTGAGTACTGGAAAAGGGTACCAGGGCAAGATTTGCTGGTTCCTAGGCTGACCAATTTGTTCCTTTTCCACTTGGACCCTAAATACGGTGAATGAGCATAGAGTGGGGGGGTGCAGGCTGTGATCACAGGTGAGTGCCCTTTCTTATGTCTGCCCCCCAGTAGGAGCTGGCTACCCTTTTGCCCCACAGTGCTCCTGTGGAAGGTGGACATGATGAGTGAACAAAGGCCAGAGGTTTGCAGGCCTGGGACAAGGTGCTGATGCAGGGTAGCCAATTGACTGGCTACCCTGTCATCAGATCACCCTCCAGCATACAATCTTCCAACCACTTGCTTGCTGCCTTGGACAAAATATCTGGCCTGTATTTCTATCTTCCCTAGGGCCAAGCCACTTTTCACATGGAGGCCTGGATGCCATAGCAACCAAGTGGGAATAGCGTGGAACCATCTCTGACTACTCTGCCACTCAGCCTTCCTCACATGTGTCAGTGTGTGCTGGGCTCCTCCTCACCTGCCTCCTGTATCCACAACAAGGTTCTCAGGCATAGACTCTCCACCTAAGTCCCATCCCAATCACACCTATCTTTCCAGGTCCAGCTCTTCCCATCTTCCACCTTCCTGGCCTCCTTTCTACTCCCATAGCACTTCAACTTAATAACTTCAGCAGGTAGACCTCAGGTCTAACCTTCCCTTCCCTACCAACTGACACTATAGGCTCCAGGAGTAGAAAGAGCTTAGGTTTCAGTCTGGGTTCAATCCCAGAGCAGGCCCTTACTGGCCCTAACTTTGGATGACTCACTTTACCTCTGACCCAGTTTCTGCATCTGAAATACAGATGTTGACATCTCTGAACTCCTGTTTGTCCATCTGTCCATCCTTCTTCCCTGATACGTACTCTGTGCCAGCCCTTGTACTGGGTGGTAGGGATTCAAACCTAAGGAAGATTGGGTCCAAGTGCTGGCAGGGAATATTTTTGGAGTTATGAAGCTCTTGATACCATCTGTCCCAAGTTGTCCAGTGTCCTGCCCAAGGCTCCTCTTTCAGTACAGACTGCTGCCCCATACCCTGGGTCCCTGTGTTCCACTCAGACCCATACTTGGTTCTTCATCCATGGCCCCTTCTCTATCTGCCAGGGCCTACCTGCCCAGCCTCACAGCCTGCAACAGAGAGATGAAGGTCTGGTCTGCCTGCCTCCACACCTCAGTCAGCTCCAGGGTCACTGGCACACACCTCCTCCAGCTCTTGGCCTATTGGGGGGAGGAGGGGTCAGAAAACCCTGTAGATGGCCCCTGTCGGGGCAGGACCAGGTGGTGAGTGGTACCTGGAAGCAGAACTGAGGGGGTTGGAAGCCTTTTGTCACTGGTGGAAGTTGCAGGAAGTCCCCACAGATGATGAGCTGGATCCCTCCAAATGGCTTGTTCTGTTGCCGGACAGCTCTGGAGGGGAGCAGGGAATGCTTTAGAGGGTAGGTAGATGGGTTCTACTTGGACAACAACCAGATTCTGGCCTCAGTTACTGCCCTTACTGTACATACTGACCTGGCCACAGCCTCCAGCTTGTCAAATAAGTCTGCCTCTACCATGGAGATCTCGTCAATGATTAACCTCTGGCAGTTCAGCCAGCCCTGTCGCACGCCTGGCCGCTGGGCCAGAGCCACACACTGGGCCAGAGGAGCCTGGCCTGAGCCAATGCCTGTGAATGAAACTACTCAGTCTGGACTGCTACCCCAGTCCCTTGTCAGAGCATACCTCCTCTCCCTCCCTCCCCAGAGACCTGACTTGCTCTTTTCTCAAGCCCTAGGGGCTCCCACTTACCTGCAAAGGCATGGAGGGTGGTGCCCCCAATGTGGCAGGCTGCCACCCCAGTGCTGGCAGTGGCCACAGTGCCTGTGGGGGGCAGTGAGCCCAGGATCCGCTTCAACAGATACGACTTCCCTGTCCCTGGACAGTAGGTAAAGTCAGGGCTGCCTGTTTTACCATCCTACCCCACCACTGTCCCCTCCACCCCACTCTGCCCCTGCTACCTGCACTCCCAGTGAAGAAAATGCTCTGGCCTTTTAGGACAACCCTCAGCACAGCAGCCTGTTCCTCAGAAAGCTGTGGCTTGTTGGGGATCAAGCTTAGTCTCTTCACAGGCAGGGGCCACTTTTGGGCTTCCTGGTGGGGACAGGGATGTCTCAGAGCCTCCTTCCACCACTTAGACATTGCTCCTACCCTTCTTGGCCTGTGTTCAATACAAGCTGGGTGGCTCTTTGTCTCTCTTTTGGCTTCATTCTCTTCCTGGAATCTTTAGGCAGCCCTGGTCCACTTGTAGTTCTTGCCAGCAACTACTGGGGTACAGGTCTTTCCTTGTGCCCTGAAGACCCCCAGTGCATAGGTCTGGAACCTCCCTCAGTTTCCTCCTACCCTGGGTTCCTTAACCTTTCTGGTCTGATCACCCAACTTTTCTTCTCACTTATCCTCCTATCACAAAACTCACTTCAAAATATCCAAGCAAAACCCTGCCCAACCAAGACCCCTTCTTGTTCCATCTCCAGCTTCTCAACAGCTTAGTCTCAAACCCCTGTGGTCAGTGATCAACCTGTCCCAGGTCACAAACATTGTCAGACCACCAGACATGTTCCCCTCACCTGACTGATTATTGACCTCTGGACACTGGCAGACACTCCATTTCCCCCCAAATACACTCATACTCTCCTGCTTTTCCTGGTTAAGTCTCCTTTCCTGGCCACCTCTTCTTACTCTTTTAATATGGCTTGGACTCTGATTTCCTGTTCTAGCTTATTCAGGTTCAGTGTGAGAAGCACAGACGAATCTCTCAACCCTGCACGCCCAGATGTCGGATTGGCATCTCTGAGCTCACAAGTGGTTCCCTGAATATCACCACAGTCTATCTAGCCCCGCAACCTTGGGCCTTCTCGGTCTCCTTCATCTTAATATTTAGCATACCCGATTCCAAAGGTGCTACTATTCTCACCATGCTGGGCTTGGCCCCAGCCCCAGGTTCCATCAGCCGCTTGGCCAGCGTGGAGTCGGGAACCCGCGTAGCTGCTACACGCCGTAGCTCCTCTGGCTGAACTGGGCTGATGGTGACGAAGTCGCGGGGTCGTGGGTTGAGCAGCTGCGAGCGGGCCGAGGCCGGCCCGGGGCCGGGGGCCGCTGCCAGCTTCAGGCGCAACGTGCGGAGGAAACGTCGCAGGCGGTCCGGGGGGCAGTCAGAGAGCAGCAGCTGCACGGCGCCAGCCCGGGGAGCAGCGTCTGCCGGGAGCCGCACCGTGCTGCGCCCCACTGCGGCGAAGCGCGTGAAAAGGCGTGCGGCGCGCAGAGGGAAGCAGCGGGGCCGCCCGGCTGGCCCTGGCGCCTGCAGTCGCAGCATCAACTCGCGTCGCTCGTTTCGACCCAGGCTCAGCTCCGCGGTGCGCAAGGTCTGGCGTTTCCGCGGCTGTCCGCCAGGGCTCAGTTCCTCCACTGCCACGCGGCACCGCAGCTCCGCGTCGTCACATTCCGCTGCCGCTGCCTCTGTGCTCGGGAGCATTGCCACCGCCCCTGCAGGCCACCGAAGAGACCGGAGCATAGTGGTCACAGAGATTCCTGATGTATGGACGCCGCGACCGGGAACCCTAGCCAGCCACGGAGGGTGATGGAGGTTCTCACTAGTAAAACGAGGAGGCCACCAGAAACGATAAAAAGGCTAATGGAAAATCCACTCTAGAAATGGACTCTGCTACACAATTCCGGCAGCGGTGGATGAGCAGCCTCAAATGCACCAGGAATTGGGGAACCACGGTTGTCCTGCAAAGGCTCCGCATGACAAATGGGGCTCAGCCTGCTTCGAAATCCAAAACCAACACGGTAATCGTCAAGGTCCTTTCTCCAAAAAGCAAGGGAATATCAAATGGGGATTTGGGAAGGGGCCCTACACGAAATATGCGCCTTCTGCCTTCCAGGTTAGGTTTATGGGTAACCAGGCAGGTCTCACTATTATAGAAGTAGAAACAGTCTGGGAGAGGCAAACTCATTTGCCATACGTCTAGTAGGTATCAGGGTCAGTGTGATTCCTGGTGCTTCCCATCTCCAAGGTGGGGGTGGGGCAGAGAATATTTGGCTAGGGAATTCACAGGCGAACCCCGGGGCCCTGGAATCTGTGCTCCCTCGGTTGGACCCACTCATCTGTACCCCTCCCGGCGGGGACCCCTAGAAGATTCAGATTCTCTGCCTCCAATTTCAAGGCTCGAGCATGCACTCACTTGTGCTGGCAGTCAGATGAATAAACCGGCAGACAGAAGCTGAGACGCTAGGAACTTTCAAATACTAAGGATAGAAAATCAACCTATGATCGACCAGATCTTTAAATTCTTCAGCCAATCAAAGTTAGGGGCGTGTCCATGGGCGTGTCTTTCGTCGAATTCCACCTCCAAAAGCTTTGGTCACACCAATCGCGCACCCGGGGAAAGTTTTTTGCTGTGTTTAACTTGTCCGGTAGGTGAGTGGGCGTGGTGGAAGCAGGCAGAAACTGCGGCTGGTCGGATCGTGGTGAAGTCTCACAAAGCGACTCTGAAGATATTTTGAGAATTATTCTTCCAACACCCTCCCTCTTGCCCCTAGTTCACACACAGCGGCTAAATTAGCTTTGGGGAAGATCCAATTCTGGTTGGTCACCCTTGTCTTCACACAATACCATTGTCCACTTCTGGACAGATAAATCCCAAGGCCTGCTGAGTCCCCTATCCTGCCCCATAACTCTTTCAAAACTTTTCTGCCTATGTAAGAATCATGTTATGTTTTTTGTCTTTCCCACCCTGCTGATGCCCTTGGATGAGAAACCATGAAACCTGTGCTAGGTGTCAAAAGGATATAAGAATGCTTAGATAATTTGTTTTTAATTCTGATTTTTGTCTCAACAAAGCTTGGAATTACACAGCTGGAAGGGTGTTTTTTTTTTTTTTTTTTTTTTTTT
>PVKS010032177.1:0-22784 GCA_004027875.1 Aplodontia rufa | reverse complement strand
AGAATGAGTGGGAAGTGCAATCTTCCCTTGTCCCCCAAATTTTATCATTCACCTTTCTCTTCTTAGGAGAAAGCTGTGTCGAGGAATATATGTGAAGAACCAGTTCCCTTCCTTCAGTAGGGAATGATCTGTGGGGATACTTTGAAAGCCTCTGGACAAAAGATTGCTAGTGAAACCAACATGAATGAAAGCCACAGGGTAAAGAGCATCAATTTCTTCAGACTCCCCACCTTCCTGATAGTGAAGGACAGTGAAGAACATGGACAGTGAGTCACCTTGGGGGTGAGAAGCCTGCTGTGGACAAATACAAGAAACTGCAAAGAAGCCTCTCTCCCCAACTTACTCCTATTTCTTCTGTAACCTTTTCCCCACAAATACTCAGTTGCTTATGATATGTTTAAAAAAAAAAAAAAAGAGCAGGAGCAGCCCTAGCATGTGGTAGCCAGCGGGCATTCACAGTGTTCACAGTTAAGGCTGTGTGGCTTCCTATCAGACACGGACGACATCACAGAACACAAACTGAGGCAAATCCATTGTCATGCCACAATAACATGAGATTAAAAATAAAAAGGCCCTCTTTGAAATTTAAGCACAGAAAATATCAAGGTCACTGTGAAAACCACAAATAACAAACACCCCTCTCAAATGAGGAATGATGGAGAACCAAATGAATGACTGCTATCTTTACCCAAACACGAAATGCCTCTGCCTCCTGACAACACCCAATCTAGAGGGAATCCTTCCTCCCTAGACCCTCCCCCATACCACCCAACTAAAGCATAACTCCCAGAATAGCTTCTTTCCAACATTGTCTCACTGTGACACCCATGGTTCCTAGAAGCTTAAGTACATTCTCCCATGGTGCAACCAGCAAGCAGCCCAACCCATTTAGTGCAGGGCTGCTGCTGGTGGTCTCAGGGGTTGGGGGCTGATGGACACCTGAGTGGAGGCAGAGGCACTTAGTATTCATTCAAATACAAGTTCACGTTGCTTTTCCCAGTGCTGGAGACTGAATTCAGGGCCTTAGACATGCTAGACGAGCAATCTATCACTGAACTAAATCCATAGCCCTTTTTTAAAATTTATTTTGAGACAGTCTTGCTAAATTGCAGAAGCTGAACTAGAACTTGCTATCTTCCCTCTCAGCCTCCCGAGTAGATGGAATTACTGGCATGTGCCACTGCACCCAGCCAGAAAAAATTTAATGAGATAAAATGAGCCTGGTTCTAGGTACCAGGCTCACATTCTAAGCCCTGGGAATACAATAGTGAACCAAGCAGACCAAAATCACTGCCCTTACAGAGCTTAAACTATTGTAGGAGAAAGGGACAATAAGCGAGATAAATAAAATACACAGTACTCTGGATAAGGATAATAATAAAGGAAAAGAAAGGATAAGAGGTTTGAGCCTGGAAGGTATCTGATGAAATGTGAGGGAAAGACTGTACAAAGGGCCTGAGACAGGAGCATACCTACCATGGTTTGGGAAACTTAAAAGAGATCAATAAATAAAAGAAGCCAAAGAGGTAAGAGAAAGGGTCCTGTTGGGGCTTGGATGGACTCTGTTTTTAAATGAGATGGGAAAGACTTGGAGGGCTTTGAAAAGAGTGATGTGATCGGCCTTAGGATTAACTGAATTCCTTGGATTGCTATGTTAGGTAAGGATGAAAGGAAAAGGCACAAGACTGAAATAAGAGCAGTTCCAACCAGTTAATGTTAATAATGATTTTAAAGATCACTACACAGAAAAAAAAATACTGTAAATCAATAAATCTGTTCTGCTACTTTTGCTTTAATTTTGCCTGTAACCCCAACCTTTTCATGCACAGTGAAATTTATTACATTCGTACAGCATGGCCACTGATCTTTACAGCAAAATCTCTGGAAAGCTTTTAAGAGCGTACACCCCACATCTAATGTCAATGTATTAGCAGAAGGGATGGATTTTCCAAACCTACAGCTCCTCTATTTCTTTTTCATGATGTGAGACTTTGTTTTCAAAACCTTTAAGATGTCAAATTGAAGGCACCTAAATCCATAAGGGTTTAAAGAGGTACACTGAAAGTCACGATCCCCAGGGAACTTCATAAATGCATTTCTTTATTTCCAAACCCTCAAAGAAAGTACTGACCAAAGTGATATTTTACTGCCAATAATAAAAAATACTCATAAATATTTATCAGAATGTAAGACAGAGCAGACCCACAGAATTCAAAGCTGTATCCTAAATTCGATAGAAATGATTGTTAAAATGCTTTGGAATAAAAACTCATTAAAACAACAAATAATAAAAGACATTCATTTTTTTCTCCTCTGATGGATTTCTTCTCTTTTAAAATACAATATTCTCCAAGCTGACTCTAAGCATTCCAGAAAAAGATAAATATTTCAATGGTAGAGATTTCTTAATTATGTTTTTCCCATGTATTTTCTCTTCAAAAACCCAGTATGATATGACCTACTTTGTGATAGTATCTCTTGAAGGCCTATAACTCTTCATTAGTGACTGAGTTTTATTATACCTCTATTTCATGTCATTATCAAAGAACTTACTTGAGTAACATTTCACAGACCACTAGATAGTTTTTGAGTTCAAAAACTTTAATTAGAAAGCTAAAGATTTAAATCAACTTAATGTTATTTTGAGGAGCCAGTTAAAACAGGTTGACAGAGGGAACATTTTATTCAAAATGTAGTCCTAAGACTTTGTGTACTTTTCCAAGAAAGCTGCAAGAAATTTCAAGTCCTGAAGTAAATGAAATGCTTTTTGACAATGACTAAGTGTATAATTTTATACAAACACAATTATATTCTCTTTCAGATTATACTTCTTTAAAATATAAAATGTTCTTACTTCAAAAAAATATGGCCACAATGGAAACAAATTTGTACAATCAAAATAGCATAATGATACAAAATCAACATACAAAAATCAATAGCTTTCACATATACCAATAATGAATTTGTTGAAAAAGAAGTCAAGAAAACAATCCCATTCACAATAGCTTCAAAGAGAAAAAACATACCTAGGAATAAATCTAACCAGAGGTGAAAGACCTCTACAAGGAAAATTATAGAACACTGAAGCAATAAATTGAAGAAGACATTAGTAAGTGGAAAGAACTCCTATGTTCGTGGAAAGGCAGAATTAAAATATTCAAATGGTCATATTACCAAAACTGATATGCAGATTCAATGTACTCCCCATAAAAATACCAACAACATTATTTACAGAACTAGAAAAAGTCTTAAAATTCATACAGAATAAGAAAAGACTCAGAATACTTAAAGGAACTCTGAGTAAATAAAAAAAGGCATCACAATACCCAACTTACAATTATACAACAGAGCTACAGTATCAAAAACTGCATGGTACTGACTCAAAAACAGAAACATAGACCGATGGAATAGAATAGAAGACACGGAGACACAGAGGCACATTCATACATTTACTGTCATCTGCTCCTTAACAAAGGTACCAAAAACATGTGCTGGAGAATAGATAGACTTTTTAACCAATGGTACAAAGACCTAGGAATTAGGCTAGAAACTTTGCAACTGTTAGAAGAAAATGAAGGGTCAACATTTCAATATACAGATTCAGGCAACAACTTCCTGAATAGGTCACCTAAAGCTCAGGAAACCATACTAAGAATTAATAAATTGGATGGCATCAAATTCAAAAGCTTTTGCACCACAAAGCAAACAAACAAGTATGTGAAACAAGAACCTACAGAATGGGAGAAAATCTGTGCCAGCTGCTCTTCTGACACAATTAATATCCAGAATATAAAACAAACTAAAAAAAACTTGCAACCAAAAATAAATAAATAAATAAATATTTGCCAATAAATGCTCAAATGAACTAAACAGACACTTTTCAAAAGAAGAAATACAAATGACCAATAAACATATAAAAAAGTTCAACACCTTTAGCAAATAGAAAAATGCAAATCAAAAATGCACTGAGATTTCATCTCAATTCAGCTAGAAAAGCTGCCTTCAGGCATAAAAGCATTAATAAATGTTGGAGAGGATATAGAGAAAAAAGATCACTTTTACATTATTAGTGGGATAACAAATTAGTACAATCACAAAAGAAATCAGTGTGGAGTTTCCTCTATAAGGTAGGAATGGAACCACCATATGACCCAGCTGTGTCACTCTTAGGTATTTATCCCAAAGAGTTACAGTCATGGTATTATAGCAATACATGCATAACCATGTTTATAGCAGCACAATTCATAATAGCCATTGACAGATGAATGGATAAAGAAAACGTGGCATGCATGGACAATGGAGTTTTATTTAACCCTAAAGAAGAATGAGGGCTGGAGCGGTGGCTCAGCGGTTTCGGCGCTTGCCTGGCAAGCACGAGGACCCGGGTTCAAACCCCAGCACCACGTACACAACTAAGTGTTGGAGCAACCAAGGCCATGTGAAAAAACTAAATAAAGTTGTTTCTCTCTTTCTCTGACTCTCTCACTGTCCCTCTCTCTTTATAAAAAAAAAAAAAAGAATGAAATTGAATCATTTGCAGAAAAATGAAAGGAACTTTCATTATGCCGAGTGAAAAGAAGTCAAACTCAAAAACTCAAGGGACATATATTTTTCCCATGTGTGGAAACAAGAGAGGAAAAAGGGGAAATAAAAGGTAGAGGAAGGATTTCACAAAATACATGGGAGAAGTGTAGAGTAGAGGAAAGAAATGGATGCAGGGGTTGAAAGGAAAAGAAAGGGGAAGAACTGGGGAGCAATGAGTGAATTATGTTATTATATCCTTCATATGTGTGAGTATTGAACAATGAATCCCGTTAATATGTATACTTATAATTCACCAATAAAAATATGGGGAAAACAATAGCATAGTAGTTCTAAAATTTATTCAGATAGAGGGACACCACTGTTTTTTTTTTTATAGTATCCATGGTACAGAAAAGGTAGCAGTAGTTAATGGTTTAGTGGGTACTCACTAGGAATACTTACGATGGACACTGAAAAATATAGTCCACAATACCATTACGTTATTTATCGTAAGTAGAGAAATACGTTACAGAAGAGTTGATGTCATCTCATTGTAAACAGTGCAAAACTCTAATAAACAAAAGTATTTAGAGAAATTAGATATGAAAAAGAGACTTTGATATTTTGTTCTCATTTTCTTTACTGTATATCAATTTTAGATTTATCTCTTCTAATTTTAAAGAACTTAGGAAGCTGTATTTACCACCTATTCAATTTTCCCCATCATTAGTAAAGTTCTTGATTTTAAGACTTTTCTTTCTACAATGGATTAAATGGTTTAAGATTTCTCTTTCTCATATTATTTCTGTACTTATTTTGTCTTTTCTGGAAAAACCCTATCTATTTATATGTATGTATATTTATTTATCCACCTTACAATTACAAAGAGATTTTTCTTTTATGAAATATCTGTTGATTATCATCTCTAAATATTGAAGCACTTTATCAGTATCTGGAAAGAAAATTTAAAACCTATTTTTATGACCAAAAAATGTCCATTTTCTGAACACTTTTAAATGTTGTATGTTTCCTTAAAAATAAGAGTCCTCTAGTATTAACCATTATGGCAAGTATAATAATTATAGAATGAATTTCAAAAACCATACTTCATTGAAGATTGTACAAAAATAAAATCTTTATCAAATAAATGCATTCTACTATGGTGGAAAACACTTGTGTCTATATTGTTAGCTTAAGGAATTTTTCATATACATCAGTTATTAAAAAAATTAAAGTGTGACTGTCTCATAAAGCCATATGACCCTACAACTTATTTTCAGTTAGTTTATTAACCTGCTTTGTGTAATACATTTTGCCACTATCACCAGAAAAGTATTGCATTAAGATAACCCAATATGCTTTTTTTCAATTAGACTTCACATGTAGAAGAGAAATAAAACAAGCCTTGAATAGTCATTATAGTGAGAATATTTGCAAATATAAATTTATAATAAATAAAAATTAACTTAAGTTTAACTACACCTGTCAGTGACAAATGTGTTTTTAGGGTGCTGATTCCATAAGAGCAAGCTCACATTTTGAAAGACACTGCAGTTGAATAGTAAATAAAATTAGGCTATAAAAGAAATTGGAATAGCCCAAGAAAATAAAGATTTGAGTTTTTTCTCACTGCTCTAGGACAACATATTTTTAAAACAATCTTTAACGTTTTTCGAACAGAACAAAAAGTATGTTTTACCTTTGCTTTTGTTGCTGCTGTTCCTCTAGTCACCTGGTGCAAAGCAGAGGTTGAGTGGCAAACGATGCCCTGCCAGTTCAGAGAAACATGTCATTACAGGGGTGACTCAGTCCTCCAAGTTAAACTGGAGGCTTGCATTAACTCTCTTTATAACTGAAGTCAGACTGTCTTAAAAGCATCTTGGTATAAGTGACCATTGCTTTCTGAAAATACCCAATTTAAATTCACTGACATAAAAAGGAAGAAAGAAAACTCTGATTGAGATGATAGTTGGAAAACAGGGAAGCAAAGAAAACTGTATATTTAAGATTTCCAGATTAAAGAGAAAAAAAGGGTCAAGTGTTTTATGTACTATAACATATATTATTTTAAAAATAGGTCCTAATATATGAGTCTTCATAAAAAAAAAATAATTGACTTAGTGGGCCACTAAGTATCATCCTAAGAGAATCCAGTGTGAATTTACTACAACTATCAGGCTGAGCAGATGTGTTTATTATTTACTGAGCCTTTTCAGAATACATCATTAGACAAAATATAATATAAAGCTGAAAACAGGAAGGGGTAACATGACTCAAACACTGAAAACAACTGAAATTGAATAAGCCATTAATATGTTTTCAAATGGGGGAGGGAGACCAAAGTAGAACGTTATTTTAGAGGTATGAGCCATTCCCTCCATTTGGAAGAGAAATCTTAAAACACCAATAATGCAAGTGGATAAAGAGCCAATTACTGAAGCAATCAATTAAAATGTGGCTTCTAATCTAGCAGAACCTGTCAGAGCATCCAACTTCCAGGAGTGTATACAATGGCAAGTAGAACAGACGTTTGACCTCAGGATATTTAACTATCCCTTCCTATACAGACTTGACCAAATACAAAACCAGAGCCAAAATAGATATGACTGGGTCTCCCTACTGAGCACAGAAGAGATAAAAATGAAAAAGAACTTCAACTCATAAGAGAATTACAACCTCTACCATAATAATTTTCTTTTCTCCTTACTTTAGTAATTATGGGGGTCACTACCAACCTGTCTATTTTCCACTCCCATGATCCAAATGAGCTCTTACTCATCAATGTGCCCCCACCTCTTTCTCAGAATCCATCCTCCATGTAACACAAGAACTCTGTTAAGTAACTATACTCAGATGTAGGAATGGGGTAATCCCCTATGGTAGATTTTTCAACCTCTCTAGTCCTACATAAATATAAATGATGATCTAAGATTGCCAATAATGTGAAAGAGAATAAATTAGCAAAGAAAAAGCTGATTCTAGAGAAAATGGAACAGTATAAAATGTGTAATAGTGCAACAATAAAAATATCTAATTCGTATTTTCAGAGAAATTTAAGAAGCTGTTGAATCCACAAACAAAACCAACACCGCTATGAGAACAGAGTAATTATAGTACACACTTGAAAAAAAGAGTTCCTTGGAATTCATGAGTATCAAAATATGTTGGAAACTAGACTACTATTCACAAAAATGATAAGCAGATCAATAATAAAAAAGATAAAAGAATAGATTAGAGGAAAGCAACACAAAATACTCAGGTATAAGAATCAAGAACGATCTAACAGTAATTTCATAAATGAACAAAAAAAATGAAAGAAATAAAATTATCTTAAAAATGTTTTTGGCTAATTTCACTTAACACGGTTTTCTCCATTCCCATCCATTTACCAGCAAAGGCCAAGATTTCATCTTTTTAAATAACTAAGTAGAATATATATATATAATATATAATTATAAATTATTAAATATAATCATATATATATAAAATCACAAATTCTTAATCCATTCATCTAATGATAGATATCTGTGTTGATTCTATAATTTAGCTATTGTAAATTGTGCTGCTATAAACATTGACATGACCATCACTGTAGTATGCCAATTTTATATCTTCTGGGAAAATACCCAGGAGTGGGGTAGCTGGGTAATATGGTGGTTCCATCTCCATTCTTTGATGAATTTCCATATTTCTTTCCAGAGTGGTTGTACTAGTCTGCAGTCCCGCCTCTCCAGCATTTATTGTTGTTTTGTGTTCTTGATCTTTGCAGTTCTGACTGGAGATGAAATCTTAATGTAATTTTCATTTGCATTGCCCTGATTGCTAGAGATGTTGACTATTTTTACATTTATTTATTGGCCTTTTCTTCTACTGAGAAGTTTCTGTTTAGTTCTTTTGCCCATTTATTGATTGGGCTATTTGGTTTTTTGCTTTGTATTGTGTGTGTGTGTGTGTGTGTGTGTGTGTGTTAAGTGTTTTAGTTCTTTCTATGTTTGATTAAAGAATTAGAAGGGTGAAAGATAAGAATTTCATTTCATGTTTCTATATATAGTTATCCCAATTTTCCCAGCACAATTTATTGAAAAGACTGTCTTTCCTCCAAGATATATTTTTGACACCTTTGTCAAATATCAGATGGCCATAGGTTTGTGACTTTGTCACTGAGTCTTCTATTCTGTTCCTTTGGTTTTCATGTCTATTTTGATACCAATACCATGTTGGTTTTTGTTGAGGTTTTTAGCCCCCTCGCGTCCCCTCTGGCCCGCAGGGGAGAAGGAGAGAGAAACGCCCCAACCAAGGTGGCCGGGAGAGGTAAGGGTCAACTGACCGCCAGTTCCCAGCCCTACCCGAGGAGGACAATCAGATGCAACAGGGAGACCAGTAGCAGCCGGAGCTCGTTTATTGAGGAAGTACACATGGTAATATAGAGTAGCAGGGCCAATAGGGAGAGGAGATGTGGGGGGGGGGTTCATGTGGGCAATTCAACCATATAAGGAGAGGCTCATAAGTGGTCTATGGGTCAGTCATGAGGGCTGTGAGTGGCTGCTCTGATCACGTGCACCCAAGGGGCCAGCAGCAAATCACGGCCTCAGACTGATGTAATCCCCTTGAGGTGTTGCCCCACAGTTTTTGTTACTATATCTCTGTAGTATAATTTCAGATCAGGTATTGTGATGCCTTCTGCATTTCTTTTCTTGCTTACTCTTGTTTTGGCTATTGTGGGACTCTTAGTCTTCCAAATGAATTTAAATTTTTTTTAATTCTGTAAAGAATGTCATTGGTATTTTAATGAGGATTGAATTGACTCTGTATTACACTTTTGGTAGTATGGCCATTTTGACCATGTTAATGTTGACTAGCCAAGAATATGACAGGTCTTTCAATATTCAAAGGTCTTCTTTAATTTCTCTCTTCAGTACTCTATAATTTTCATTGTAGAGTTCTTTTGCCTCCATGGTTAGATTAATCCCCAAGTTGTTTTTTATTTGTTCGTTTGCTTTTTATTTTTGTTTTTAGGGAGATATTCATTGTGAATGGGGTGGTTTTCTGATTTCTTGTTTGGCTGAATCAACTGTTGGAGTATAAGAAAGCTATTCATTTATGGGTGTTGATCTTGCATCCTGCTACTTTGCTAAATTCATTTATAAAATCTACTAGTCTTCTGGTGTAGTTTTTTTAATCTTCTAGATATAGGATCATATCATCAGCAAATGTCTATCTCATTTCTGATATGGGAGAAGTTTTTTGTAACCATCTCATTGAAAATATCTTTATGCCCTTAGTTTATATCTCTATGTTCTCTTTTATCCCAGTGATTCTCATGTTTGGTTTTTTAAAGTTGTTCCAGTGTTCTTATAAATTCTAGTCATGTTCTATAACTTTTTACACCTTTACTGTCTCCTCTCTACTTAGGATAATATAGCCTGACTTCAATGCCTGAAGTTCTGTCTTCAGGAGCTGAGGTTCTATTTTCTACACCAATTACTGTTAGTGATGCCTTACAATGAGTTTGTAATTTGATTGCCTTTCATTTCTAGGAGTTCTGCTTGGTTTCTTTTCACTGTTTTTATTTCTTTACTAGAGTGGTTTTTCATCTTTTGTAATTTCTCCCTTAAATCTTCTTTTAGCTCATTGAACATTTTGATAATCAAATTTTTATAATCTTTCTCTGGGATTTCAACCACCTCACTATCCGTGGTATCCTGTGTGTGTCCTTTACTGTGTAATTATCTTATTTATGCTGAGGTTTCTCTGTTGATTTGATATATAGATAGATGCCAAGAGATGGGACATGAGTTCTCTCTATGGTTTATCCTCCTTGATCCTTGTTGATGACCTGGAGGTTTTATCTCCTCCCTTCTTTGAGTTGGAGTCCTTTAAGGCAAAGTTTAGTTTAACAGAAGAATCTCTAACCTGTGAACTTTTATTGTCCCCATAAATTCCCAGCACCTCACAGAATAGGGGGAAACAAACAGTAGCAACAACCAATGCAAACAATATACAGCATTAAACTGAAATCTTGGTTCCTACTATGATATCTACAATGTTAATTGCCACAGAAAACAGAAATGGTAAGGTCAGCAATTGCCAGAAGTAAAAATAATAAGTAAGCATTAACTGTATCTGAATTTAAAGCAAACAACAGGTGTCAACTATAGCATCCACAGTAGGAATGATTACAATAGCATTAATGATGAGGGCAAGATTATATAAACCAATTATTGGTGAAAGATGGTAAGAATACAGTTAATTAAGAGAAAAGACAATGTGATAGGAAGGTAGAAAAAAGCTCACAATTTTATTAGCAGAGAGAATGCAGAAGAGATGTAGGATGTGATGGTTATTAGGAGGAAAAAATAGAACAAAGTAAAGAAAGAGCAATAGAATGTGACTGTTACAAGAGGGAAAGAGGGAAAGAGAAACAAATGAAAAACAATACAAAAGGAAAACAAAATACACTCATCAAAAACCCAAATTTATAAAGGCAAGGCAGGGGAAAATAATTACATTTTTAAAAATGCTAATAATGGAGAAAAACCAAATTTGTATATATATATCCATGAACCAATCAAAACAGCAAAAGCAAAAATATACACAAAAACAGACAAAAGGAATAAAAGAAAAAAAAAAGATTCCTAATGAAAATTTAAGGAATTGTTTCCACTGAAGTGGTCAAAATAGTCAATGAGAGTAGATGGTCACTGTGTAGCCTGTCTTTCTGTTTCTTCTTGAGGTATGCAGTGAGTATGAGAGCAAGGACTGAGGGTTGTTAATCCTTTTCTTTTTATTGCTTACCAACGTGCCAGTTTGAGTTTTAAAAGTCTCAGCTCCCTTCTCACCAGTATGAGGTAGAATGGGATGGGAAGTTCTGACAGCTGGAGTTTTGTCTGCCAGGACCAGTTTGATGCACTCTCAGGGTGGGGCCACTGCAGGGTTCTCTGAGTGGGGTTCTGGCAGGAGGGGCTTAGGTCTAATCAGGCCTGGGGATTTTGCTGGGTGGTGACCTCTTAGGACAGATTAGATCCACATACCCCAAGGGCCTGGCTGTTTCTGCTCTCTACTAGAATTTCCCTATGATTCTCCTCATGGGGCAGGGGAGCAAATCCTAACCATCTCTGCTGCCCACAATCAGCTTATCCAGACTTCCTGGATTTAGTTCCTGATAGGACTCAGACCCACTTATTCAGATTCCAGACTCACTTTACCTGGTCTCCTGAGCCACCAGACTCAAAGAGGATAGCAACTATATGTGAATCACTTTTTCAACTGGAATCCACCTGGATGAAACATTCTCTGTGCCTGCTTCACTCTTGTTCTGCTAGGTAAACCTTAGGTCACTTAACAGGTGCTTGCCAGGACCCGGTAGCCTTTTGCTCAGATCATTTGGCTCCAGCAGCCTCCATATGGCTGGCTGCCTCAGCTCTTCTCAGTCAGCTGGGGAACACAGGCACCTTTCATGGGCCAGTGCATTCTCTGGATCAGCTAAGGGCAGGCTGCTTTTCTGATCTGGGATTTTCCATGGTAAGTGTGTCCTTTGTGTTTCTCTGCATTCTCCTTCCTTCTGTGAAGAACCAGTCCCCCTACCACTGCTACCTCTGCTGCCCCAACTGGCTTGGCTCCAATACAGTCTTCCTTCTTTGAGTATCCAAATTTCTGAGTCTCTAAGATACTTTAAGTGTCTAATACTGAATTTTAGCAAAACCTGTCTTTCACCATCTCATAGAGAACCAGTACTCCTGCTGCCTGAATCCTGAGTTACAGAACAACTAGGAAGGCAGCCTTCACCTAGCCCACCATCTTGAATCTCTGACACAAATTTCAAAAAGGACCAAAGGATATGATTATAACATTACGCTTGTGAGATGAAGACATATATTCCTTCTGGTTGAAACAATAAGTAGTGTGAAACAATAATTTGGAAAAATGGGTCATCTGATCAAAAAGTTTGTTTTTGAACAAAGAGTGCTGTGATTTTTTAATAATTAATAGGAGGTGAGGAACACTACTGCCCTAAACATAGACAAATTGTCACTAGGTAATTCAGGACCATGACAAGTCCTCCTGAGATTTCTAACAAGCTTTACTTAGGCTAATAGAAGTGATGTTTCACTTACTAAACTTATACAAATCAAAGTAAATTATGACCCAGACTGAACATTTTTCATAATTTTTTTAAAAAAGGTTTTTTCTTTCTTTATTTTTTTTTTCAGGGATGAGGACCAAACTCCGGGCCTCTCCCACTGAGCTAAATCCCCAACCCCAGAAAAAGGTTTTAAATAGTGTACTGGATCACTTTAAAATGTTTTAATGCCACTTGAACACATACATGGCTCTAATACCAAAATATGGGTAAGTTCAAAATTAGTACATTACCATATCCAATTTCTTCATTATTGAGAACACAAAGAAAAATTTTCAATCTATAAAGGAAAGTCCGCTGCTTTTAGTTAAACCCTAAGATCTTTCTCAGGTACTAAGAGCCATCTGGTACATGTCAGCCTTCTGTCCACCAGTTTAGGAGCACCATGTTAAAACTTTTTAAATGTTAGTTCAATTATGACAACAAAGTTTAAATTCTAAGTAGGCCCAACTATCATGGAGTCCTTGAACTTCAGGAAATATGGATGACTCAGTAATCTTCAAACTGATAATTCCAATATTTTTACAGGTCATCCACAACCTCAGAACCATCTCTGCTCAGCTCCTTGGAGTCAGCAATGAGTGATCTCATCCTCTCCTCATCCAGACGTAAGCGGTGCACTTGCACTCTGGGATAAGCAAGAAGTCTTTGCAGGGGAACAAAAAACTTATCTCCTTCACAGAAGGGTTCTGGAGAATTTGCTGTTCTGGCTTCTTCAGCCTCTGTGAGGACTGCCCCTAGCACTATTTGTGGGGCTCCAGAAGAGTCTGTGTTGTCTGGGTTAGTGCTCAGTTCCTTCTGTTCTCTTAGCAGTGGCTGCTGTCTCAATCTCAGGCATTCCACTAGTATCAACACTTTGCCAACCAATACAAATTTGAGCATCCTCTCCTGCTGTAAACTCGGGGAGCAGGTCTCATAAGCAGTTTCATAAACATGTTGATCATGCTGTTCTGAAAAGCCCAATTCAGTTGCCTTCTCACCAATTTTTCCAGAAGATACCTATCTAAGTCAATATCCAACATGTTCAGCTCCAGCGGGTAGGTCCCCTACCCCAGTAATTCCACAGAGTAATTATAATGATTTGCACTTCCAAAGCCCATGTCTGAAACTCCATTCTGTTCCACTCAAATTTATGATTTGCATATCTTAGAGTCACTGTGGGAAACAGGGGGTTGAATTCAGAGTTTGGCGTGCTGATGACAACCATGGCTAGAGACAGGTACCCAAACACCACTTCGGGAAATCTAACCAGATCATCTGAATCCAAATGTTCTATTAATTCAATGCATGTTACCAAGTCAAATCCAAGCAAATGAGAACCGCTCTCCACAACAGAGCCATGATACAATATAACAGTCAAATCCAGATCTCGAGGTTTTATAGCTTTTGTGAGAGAAAATGATTTACAGTATGATCAAATCAAGCAACCATGTGAATTTTTCAAACGAATTGCCATTCATTGAGAATTGATATATTGATAAGGAAAAATAGATTTTTTAGAGCAACAGAATCAAATAAAGTAATTTTCCACAGAAATTCCACTATATGGAAATCTTATAGGACTTGTTTTCTGATATTAATGATTGCCCAATGGATATCTAAGATAATTTCAATAAAGTTAAACCCTATGACCTTCACCTATAGAGGCCCTCTCACCCCTGTAACTTGGTGTCATGTGGTCACTTATATTCCTTAAGGATTCCCAATCCCTGGAGTGCTAACAGCTTTTTTATTTTGATTTGCTGTTTTCCAAGAAAGCTTTCCCAAGATACATTCTCAACCTGCTCCTCCTGCCTTATGAACATCATCTTAGAGAATCTTTGACTACCCTAAGTAAGTGTCCAGTGCTTTCTCACAGTTCCTATTCCTTACCCTATATCATTATTCTCCATGACATATACTCCCACAAGATATATGTATGTTAATGTATTTATTATTTATTTATTATTTTTCATTTTCTCACATGAATTGAAGCTCCCCTAAGATGGATATATTCATTTCCATAGCACTGTCTCATATCAAGAACTAAGGAGGTATACAGGAAATGCTAGCTATATCAATTGAATGGACTCAATGATTCCTTTTTTTTATTTTTTACTTTAAAGCCAACAAACTTTTTAAAAGAGGCCTGAAGTTGAAGTAAGTCAACATTTTCTACTCTTAACTATTACAAGAAAAAAATTGACATTGTAGTAGGAAACAAAAAAATTACAGTAGAATTACAGACAAGATAAAGCCAAGAAAAACTGAGAAATTAAAGTTAGCAACAAGGGCCTTGTTCTTCCAACTCAAGAGATTTGAAGAGGGAAGGTGGCAAAACTCTCCATGCCAGCTATAATAGCAGTGACACACAAATCCATTCCTCATGTCCATAATTGTCTGCAATTTACTCTTTTCAGAAATGACAAATCTGAGGCTCTTTCGGGGGACATATTTCTTAATGCTACTTTCAGGCATATGTAGATAAGAGGAGGATTCAGGTTCTTTTCGAACACATCTTCCATGACTGTTGCATAGACTTTGACTGCAGAATTTGGCTGCAGATGTCACATTAACAGCATAGTGACCCAGTGGTCCTTGAATAGATTTTTGCACAGACAAGCAGGTCTCCTGTAGGAAAAAAAAATAGAAATATGCTTAAAACACTGACAAAATGTGGTTCTGTTATCTGGGTGAAATTAATGCCTGAAGTTTTGCAATTGGTAAAATGAAAGAAGAGATATGTTTCCTTTGATTAATCATTTAAATAAGGATAAGCTTTATATGTTCACAGGAGAGATAGTCATGCCTTTGATTAAGAAAACTATGATCTGAACAATTTCATATCATTTCTAGAGGGGACATAATTCCACATATAGATCATCTGGAAACAATTCCCTAAGATTAACAGATATTTGCAGTAACTCTTCAAATAACCATTCATATGGAATTTTTGTTTTAATTGTAAAATATCTTCAATGGTGATGCACAATGTATTTACTTTAGGGGACAAAATATTACATGGAGGAGAGACAGCCTCTTCAACAAATGGTGCTGGACAAACTGGAAAGCCACTTGCAGAAAGTTGAAATTAGACCCATATCTTTCTCCTTGCATGAGAATCAAATCAAAATGGATCAAGGAGCTAGGAATTAAACCAGCTACCTTGCAACTGATGGAAGACAAATTAAGTCCATTACTTCAGCATCTGGGAGTAGGCAAAGACTTTCTCAACATGTCTCCTAAAGTGAAGGAAGTAAAGTCAAAAATCAGCAAATAGGATGCCATAAAGCTAAAATGCTTTTGCACTGCCAAGGAAATAATCAAAAGAGTCAAGAGGTTTCCTACAGAATTGGAGAGAATCATGGGCTGTGATTCCTCTGACAGGGTCCTCACATCCAGAATCTACAAAATTCTCAAAAACCTCAACTACAAAACCACAAACAACCCAATCAATGAATGGGCCAAAGAGCTTAATAGAAACTTCTCAACAGAGGACATTGATCAAGCCAATGAATACATGATAAAGTGCTTTAAATCACTAGTAACCAGAGAAATGCAAATGAAAACTATATTAAGATATCACCTCACACCAGTCAGAATGGCAAAAATGAAGAAAATAAACAATAATAGATGCTAGAGGGGCTATGGAGAGATAGGTACCCTGTATCATTATAGGGTGGAGCTGCAGACTGGTACAGCCCCTCTGGAAAGCAGTGTGGATAATCCTCAAAAAACTAGGGATGAGCCCACCATACGATCCTGCTATTCCACACCTGAGTATTTTTCCAGGGGATTTAGAAACAGCTCATTATAGTGACACAGCAATATCTATGTTCATAGCAGCTCAATTTACAATTGCTAGATTATGGAAACAACACAGATGTCCCTCACTGGAAGAATGGATCCAAAAACTGTGGTACATTTATACCATGGAATTTTACACAGCAATTAGAAACGATGATATTGCAGCCTTTGAAGGTAAATGGATGGCTATGGAAGAAATTATGCTGAGTAAAATCAGCTTAACCCAGAGAACCAAGAGTCGAATGTCTCCACTCATCTGTGGAGGCTGGAACTAGACCCTGGCCATTGAGAAAGGTTGTCTATTATCATGTGTTAAATCCAGATAAGGTGTATTATTATACAACCTAATACTTCTTTAGAGATATTGTAGGAAGGGGAAGGGAGGGATAAGGGTGGGTAATTGGGGGGCACTCTTGGGGGTAAATCTAATCTCCAGAATCTATATACATTTTATATTATTTTGTTAAAAACTTGTATGGTTGTTCAAAAAATAAATTTCTCAATAAAAAAAACTGTCAAATCATTTTACTTTCAGCAGAGCTAATAATTGATGAGCAGACTTTACATACATGTTTTATAATTTTACTAGGTATGCATGTGTACCTAAATATATAATTATGAACAATATGTAGCATTTTCCTTTTTAAACATTTATATTATGTGGAATATATTTTTACTGCAGCTTACTTTAAAAAAAACAGCCAGAGAGAGAATAAAAATTTTACTTATTTTTTTCATCTGGTTTTAGTTTTTCTGACACTTAGTTGTATATGTGTATGTGGTGCTAGGGTTTGAACCCACATCTTTGTGCATGCCAAGCAAACTCTCTACCTTTAAGCCACTACTCTAGCCCTGCAACTTATGTTTCAAACATAACATTTAAGAAAAATTTTTAATATTTACATATTTAACTCCAATTTTTCTTTCATGTGACTGCTATTCAGCATTTTATAATATAGGTATACCACATTTTATGTATCAGTTGATTTTTAGGCAGTATAATGTAGAGATCATTATTTTAAATCAAATGCTGAAGTCACTTATACTAGGGTACAGGATCCAATGATAGCAAGTCTAGGTATATCTTCCCATAATTCTGCCACTGGGTGTTTCGTGATAAATCCACATCAGATTCTAACACATTTCTACCTATTGATGGTCACACTGTGCTGTTTAGATGGGCAAACCTATTTGTAAAGGGTCTGACTGTAATCTTGATAGATACCTGCCTTCTTACATTAAAAAAAAATTGGGAAACTTAGTAGATTCATTAATAACATAAGTTGAATTTTCCACTACCATTTCATTAATTCTATCAATACTGACACTATAATTAAGGGACAATTAATTTAGAACAGAGAGGAATTTTCCCAGTGAAAGTAAGCCTCAGAACTGTGAATCCATCTGTTAAGGACTCAGAAGATTCAAATGAAGAATCATAAGACAGAATAAAACTCTTAATGACAGATAGTTGAGCAAGGTAAAATTTGGGGCAATAGCAAGTTCTGAAAATTCTGTGAGTAGCATTACTTTTTCTAAACCCAATCTGAGCCAGTCTTGCATTTTATTTAGGAACAAATGCTATTTTTACTTAGGACAAGACCTCCATACCTGAGCCATCTGAAGAGGTTTCTAAGAAAGATGGAATAAAATAAAACAAGAAAAAAATGAACTTAGGAGGAGGAGGAGGAGGAGGAGGAGGAGGAGGAGGAGGAGGAGGAAGAAAGAGATGAGGGGCCATACTTAAAAGATCATAAAACACAAGCAAATACAATCAAATTCAACTCTGCAAATCCCTTTTCTATCTCAGTCCTTACACCTTGGAACACCTTGCTCACTTAACTTGCAGCACATTATACTCTCAAGGTTTTTCCCAGCCTCACTAAATGCTTCTTCTCAGACTTCTCTACCAGTTTTTACTCATATTTTTATGTTTTAATTGTGGAGTATTCTAGACTCAATTCCTGGACATTATGACTGGTTTTATTATGACTAACATCATAGTCAGTGGCAAAAAGTTGAAGACTTCAAAGGTAATGTTGAGGGCCTAATTTTTAAAATAGGGAAAGGACTTATGGAGTAACTTCATAGCAAAACAAAAATGCACATGTGCAAATAACTGAAATATAATATAGACAAAGGGATTTAATAAACATTTCCCCAAAGAAGACATACAAATAGCCAACAGACATATGAAAAGATATTTATCATCATTATTATCAGAAAAATGTAAATCAAAATTACAATGAGAGTCATACAAGTTTGGACGGCTAATATAAAAATAAAAAAGATAGCAAGTGTTAGTGAGATTGTAGAGAAATTAGAACATTCTCACCCTATTGGTAGGAATGTAAAATGGTGCAGGAGCTTTGAAAAAAGGCATGAAAGTTACTTAAAAGATTAAAAATATAACTCCCATATGATCCATTCATCCATACATACATACATACATACACACACACACGTGTGGGTATATACCTATACATACTTATAAGTACACATCTGTTATGGTTTGGATGAAGGGGGAGGGGTCCTTCAAAAGCTCAATAGGTGAAACAATTCAAAAATTCAAAGATGAAATTACAGAGTTTTGAGAGCTTTAACCCAGTCAGTGAGGCAGGCAGGGTGTGTCTGAAGAGGGTGGTCACTAGGGGCATGACTTTGGGGTACATAATTTGTATATGGCATAGAGTTCTCCTCTGCTTCATGATATGATGCTTTGAGCAGCTTCCCTCTACCACACTCTTCCACCAAGTTCTGCTTCACCTTGAGCCCTGAGGAATGGAGCCCACTGTCTATGACTAAGACCTCCAAAACGATGAACCCTAAATATACTTTTTTCTCCTAGAATTGTTCTTCTCAAGTCCTTTAGTCACAGCAGCAAGAAATTTGACTAAAACAATATTCAAAAGAATTAAAACCATGATCTTGAAGAGGTATCTACTCCCATGCTCGCTGTGGAATTCCTTATAACAGTCAAGTTATGTAAACAATTCAAAGAAAGTATATATATACATATACACACACATACCTACACAATGGAAAGTTATTCCACCTTAAAAAAGAAGGAAATCTTGCCATTTGTGACAATACAAGAATGAATACAGAAGACATAGATATTATGCTAATTGAAATAAAACAATCAGAAGAAGAGAAACACTGCGTGATTTCACTTATTTGAGGGATCCCAAAGGTCACACTCATAGAAGCAGAGAATATAATAGTAGTGGTCAAGGGCTGGAGGAGAGAGAAATACGGAGTTGTTATTCAAAGTTTCATCATACTAGTTAAATGGGTGCTACTGATCGACTGTACAACATAGTGTCTGTATCTAACAATACTGTATTTGCACTTCAAAATTTAAGGAGGATCTCACATTAAGTGTTTTTACTGCAAAATGGAAAAAGAATAGGTTGTCAATAAACCTTTATGTAATAATAGTTTTCTTCTAATGTGCATTTCTATCATAATAATCAGATAAAAATCATTTTTGGAGCATCCACCCTCAGTGTACATAAAATAATTCTTTAATTTTTAAATTTCATATATTTTTCTTTGTCATATGTACATACTCTCTATATATATGTATATATATATTATATTATATATATTATACATCTAGTGCCATTTATCTACTAAAATTCCTACATAGTAGGTTTGATTCTAGTACTGTTTTTAGATTAAGAAGTTGAGACTCAGAGAGGTTAATTAACTTTGGGCTGCCTGACTGAGGAGGGTGTTCTTACTACACCTGTACTAACGTGGTGACTAGTATGAAGTAGCTGCTCAGTCAATGAACTTTATTAAAGTTATGTGAGCAGCTTGATGTGAAATTTTTTTAAACCACTATCTAGAGCATATTCTAGATGCTAACAGAAATGACCCTGGTACCAAAAGAAAAAAGAAAAGAAAGAAAAGAAAAAGAAAGAATCACTTACGTTCGAAGCAGAATATTCATTTCCTCCCCACAATATTATTCCAGCTGCCCCCAGTGCAGCACTTTCACCGATTGTATGCACTAAGTCCTCCTAGAAAAGAGAAGTGTCAGGAGCAGTTTCTGCCCAATCACTTTTAATCATTGATATTTCTTTCATAAGACTCAACCCATCAACTAAGGTGAAGAGCACATGAATAATGGTATCATTGTTCTAAAGCAAAAGACTATGCAGAACTGGAAAAGTTGATTCTGCTTTGCATTCTTAGTTTGACAAATAGTTATGTGGTTCTGGGTAATATTCTAGACACCGTGGACACAGAGTGAGCTAGGTTCCAGTTATCACTCTTGAGTGAATTCTTCAGAGAAATATTCAAGATAGACATATATACACTGCAGTATAATAAATATCTACATTAATGGCACCCACAAAGCACTTGTTGATCAGAAAAAATGCTTAATTCTGCATGGAAGAGTCTGGGAAAGCTGCCATGAACAGGTGAAATTTCTGTTAGGTCTTTGAGAACAAGAATGTAATTCTTGTCCGTTGGGCAGAAAAGAGACAGTTTCATGCCCAGAAGGAAGAGACTCATATGTAAGCAAGAATAAAGTCCACAGAGAGAACTGCCCCTAACTCCTGGTGTTCAGCCATATTGGTTTGGGGGAGAAGTGAAAAGATATGAATCCTTCTATATAAGCAGAATCCAAATATAAATTAGACTGCATGGATTATTATTTTATTCTCATGCTCTTAGTAATATTTCTGACACAATGTAGGCACTCAGAAAATCATTTGAAATCAATGAATATAACCTAGTCTTTTCCCCAAAAGGATTTAGAAAAGTGGCATGATTTGAGAAATCAGTCACTTCAGTAATACTTTAGTGAGAAGATTTTGGTAGGGATAACTAAAAATGTCTTAAAATAGCCAGAGAACTGACTTTTCAGAGGAAGATTTGATTTATTGTATGGTGCACCAGAGGGCGGATTAAAACTAGTGGTCTGAGCTTACCAGTGACAAAGTAAATTCAACATACTTAAGAACGTTCTAGGAATTAATAGTGTTCCCAAACAGCACTTTTCCTTCTGATGCAGGAAGCACCCCACCAAAAAAGTACAAAAGCAGAGGCCAAGCAAGAAAAGATTCTGTGTGAGGGGAGCAAGTGGATGAGACACTGCTGCTGTGCCTCCATGATGCTGTAATTTTTTCTCTCCTGTATTTATTTAATCAATCTCCCATTTACATAACACTTCATAATCCTGCAACCATAAAGCATCTAGTCAATAATACTCAGGTCAATAAATTGAGTATGCAATTTTTTAAAGAATTACTACTGCTTTGAAGCATAAGTGACCTAAGAAAGAGAGCTGACAGCTGACAGCTCTACTCATGTCTGCTATTATAATAGTAGAACTGTTGGCTTTCTGGTATGAATGGAGATTCGATAGTTTTCTTAAATAGCCACCTATCTAGCAATTACATCCTTATGTCCTAAGACGATTCAGCTAACACTTGCACACTTATAGTGTCTGCAAACTCATTATCTTCTAAACAAGATCACCCCCTCATCAGTGCTTCCTGCTTTGGGTTGAGCCTAAAGACAATATCTAGTTGCACAGATCTCTTTTAATTCTATGACACTAAATACTAGATAGCATGTGGACTTTTAAAGAAATATAACATAATCTATGCTATTTTTTCAATTGGCATAATACATTAAAATGGAAAAATGCAATATGGTGAAAAATGTAATTTGTCTGGAATTTATCCAGAACTCCATTTCATATGTATTTGAATGGGAAAATTGCTGCATATGATCTCACACTAAGGAGCTGATTCTGAAATGTATCCCTGGTTAATATTAATCTATTGCATTATTTAACTTTAAAACTGTTCTGCAAGAAACCATTCTTAATTCTTTTTTTATTTGTTCTTTTTAAATGTACATAATTATAAAAGCAAGTAGTATAACTTTTATTTTAATTTGGTCTCCAGTGTTGCCCCATCTCCTCGCTTTCTCCCTCCCCATTCTTTTTAGATATACATGACAATAGAATAAACAATGACATAATTTTAAAAATCACAGAATATAACTTGTTCTAATTCAGTCCCCAGGATTTCCTGTATCCCATACCCCATTTTCTTCCCTCTACTCTACAGCTTTGGTATTTATTAATAGTTTTTTTTTAACCATTGTGAATTCTAAGCTGGTAAGAATCATTATCCAAAATCTCTAAGGATACACCTAGTTGCCAGTCATTCTATTTCAGAATTGGGTTGACATCTGAAGAACTACAAGCCTATAGCAATAGAATAGCATTCTGTTATTAAGGAGAAAATACTCTAAAACATTATTTCTTTCTAGACTTTAAGTCATTCTACTAAATTTCTTTTTTTTT
>PVKS010032176.1:0-22739 GCA_004027875.1 Aplodontia rufa | reverse complement strand
CATTTCTGTTCTGTTTTTCTACAAGTACTAGTAAATGGAATAAGTTAAGGAAAAATAATGGTCATCCAGTTTGAGATAAAATAAGGAAAACTATTTTAATACAAAATTGACATGATCATAGAAGAGTTCAAGGACTCTACTGAAAAGTTACTGAAACTCATGACCAAGATAAACAAGAGGATACAGGGTAAATATGCAAGAATCATTTGAGCATATGTGTGTGTGTATCAAATATATAAAATAATACAATAGTAAGTTTGTATGCAGATATATGTAGGTATCTTTGACCATAAGCTAGTATGTATAGCAGTAAACAGAAAATAAAATTTAAAATGTACCATTTAAAACAGAAGAAAAATATGAAATTTATGGAAGGAAAATTTACAAAAATATTAAATCTTTATGTGCTAAAATTACAAAATGTTTTTGATATAAAATTTTCAAATAATTAAATACAGAGATATACTGTGCACAAGAATTGGAAAATTCAATATTGATGCCAACTCTCCTTAAATTTATGTGTAACCAAAATATTAACCAAATCTTAAGAAGAGCACACAAAGTTTTTTCTTTTTAATAAAACTTAACAAGCTGACTAGAATTTGCATGAGAAAATGAAGGACCTAGAATAGACAAAACACATTTAAAAAGATAAAGTTAGATGATTCATATTTGTTTTAGTCAGCTTTATTGCTGCTGTGACTTAAGGTTCTGACAAGAGCAATTTTGTGATGAAAAGTTTATTTGGGGGCTCACAATTTTAGAGGTCTTAGTTCATAGGTGGCTGGCTCCATTCCTTGGGGCTCAAGCTGAGTTTGAACATCAAGGCAGAAGGCATGGTTCTATAAGCAGAGAGAACTCCACACAAGATACAAAATATATACCCCAAAGGCACACCCCCAACAACCCACCTCCTCCAGCCACATCCCACCTTCCTACAGTTACCAGTTCATCTCATTCAGGGGATTAACTCACTGATTGAGTTAAGGGTCTCATAGCCCAGTCACTTCATCTCAGCCTTCCTGGATCGTATCACAGGATCTTTTGGAGGACATCTTTCTTCCAAACCATAACAATACTATATGCTATTGCTTTTATTACACTAGTAGTTATCATTCAGATAAATATAACAATGGTCTAGAACTATAGTCTGAGTTTTACCCTGCTAACAAGTTAATGACTTAGCTTATCAGATTTTCAAAGATGCTGAGAAAGCAATGATTTTTAGCAATGCTGGAGGTGCGAAAAACTTGACTTCAAATTATACTACAGAGCTATAGTAACAAAAACTGCATGGTACTGCAAAAAAAAAAAAAAGAATTCCAAGAAACAAAACAGAACATAGATCAATGGAACAGAAGAGAAGACATAGAGTAGAGATATTCAAACAGTTACAGTCATCTGATCCTTGACAAAAGTGCCAACAATATACATAGGATGATAACCTTTTTCACAAATGGTGCTGGGAAAATTGGTTATTCAAGTGTGTAAGAATGAGACTACGACTGGAGTGGTGCCTAGTGGTTACAGCGCTTGCTCTGCATGTGCAAGCACAAGTATGTGAGTTCAAACCCCAGCACCACATACAGAATGGAGGCTTGGAACAAAGAAGGCCATGTGAAAAATTGAATTTAAAAAAAATGAGACTAGATCCTCTCTCTCATCCTTCACAAAGATCAATTCAAAATGAATCAAAGACCTAGGAACTAACCAAGAAACTATGCAACTCCTGGAAGAAAACATAGGGTCAACAACACTCCTTATTAACAGGACCCCTAAAGCTCAGAAAAAATACCATGATTTAATAAATAGGGTGGCCTCAAGTTTTAAAACTTCTTCACAGCAGTGGAAAAAATGAAGAATGTGAGGACAGAACTTATAGAATGGGAGAAAAATCTTTGCTAGCTCCTCTTCTATCAGGGGATTAACATTCAGAATATACAAGGAAGACAAAAATCTTAATTAAAAAAAATAATAAATGGGCAAATGGGTGCCACAGACACTTCTCCAAAGAAGAAATACAAATGACCAACAAATATATGAAAAACATTCAACATTGTTAGCAATTAGGGAAATGTAAATCAAAACTACACTGAGTTTTCATCTCACATCAATCAGAATAGCAGTCATCAAGAGCATTAACGAAGATAAATTCTGTAGAGGATGTGGAGAAAAAGGGACACTTTTATACTGTTAGTGGTATTGTAAATCACTACAATTTACAGTGCACTTCAGTATGGAAGTTCCTCAAAAGAACTACCATATGACCCAACTATACCACTCCTTGATATTTATTCTAATTAAAGATAGAGAACTACAATAATACATGCATACACATGTGCATAGCAGGACAATGCACAATAGCCCAGTTATGGAACCAGCCTAGGTGTCCATCAACAGATGAATGGATAAAGAAAATGTGGTATATACACACTATGGAAATTTATTCAGCTACAAGGAAGAATGGAATTATGTCATTTGTAGCAAAATAAAAGAACTTGAAACCATTATGCTATGTGAAATATGTAAAACCTCAGAAAATTAAAGGTCATATGCTTGCTTTCATGTGTAGAAACTAGAGAAGGATAATCAGAAAGAAAGGTGCAGGGCAAAGAATGAAATAGAGGAAAGAGATCAGGGGAAGGGAGGAGGAGAAGGAAAGGGGTACTACTGGAGAATGATATTGTCCACAATATACTGTTCCATCTTGTTCATACAGAAATATGTGACAATGAACCCCAGCTTTATGTACAAGTAATAAATATGGAATAAAAACAAAGATGTTGGCAAAAGATATGAGCCCTTATTACTCATGGGACATCAAGCTGTGTATTCATTAAGGTGTGTTTTTTTTTTTTTAAGACAGAGGGACAGCAAGTAAGAGAGAGAGACAGAGAGAGAGAGAATCAGTTTTATTTAGTGGCTCACGTGGCTTTCATTGCTCTGAGACTTTGTTGTATACGTGGTGCTGGGGTTTGAACTCACATACTCACGCATGCCAGGCAAGTGCCCTAAACACTGAGCCACTGCTCCAGCCCTGTGTTCCTTAAGTTTTACCATGCTGCACAATTCCCATGGGGAGGAGGCAGGTGGGCCTTCAAAAGTGCTGATCATTCACTGTTTTAGCAACACGTGAGAAAAGCCTCAAGCTAATGAGCCTGAATCAACCGTATTGGACTGAAACAAACTGGCTTAATCTGTGCTCCTGAAGGAAAAATTTGACCTTATACTGAACAAACCAATCAGCCCTTTACTCTGGAGTGAAACACCATCTATATATCTCAAAATATTCAATATATAAGCATTCTTAGTTTTCATTGTCCTTAGTACTCCTCAAGGAAGTGAAAAAAAAGTGCAGAATTGTCTTCCAACAGAGATCAATAGTAGAAAATGGAGAATCCAGAACAAGATTCACCTATATTTGGTCAATATAGGTTTTCAAGAAAATCAAATGTAATTCCATAAACATTAAGTAGTTTTAACATATGTTATTGAACAATTAGATTTGCAAAAATAAAACTATGATCCTGACCTAGAGTACAGATAAAACTAATTCAATTTATATAGAACTAAGAACAAAAATCACTATAATCCTTTTAGAAGAAATAATGGATAGAACCCAAATGACTTTAGGCTGGAAAAATAATTTTTAAGTAGAACTCAGAAAACATGATAATAAAATATTAATAAATTGAAATTCATAAAAAATAAGAGACACAAAGATAAGACAACCCACATTCTAAGATAAAGCATTTGGAAATTAGACAATATAATGAAAATTTTTTTATGTAAAAAATAATGGTTACCATTTGACACTTATATTAACAAAGCCACTAAGAAAAAAAATGGACCAAAGATTGGAATTGACATAAAGATAAAATAAATAAGCAAGTGGATGAAGATTAATATCATTTATCATTAGAGAAACGAGTACCAAAACCACAGTGAGATACAGCTAACATACATTTCATTGATTAAAGCTTAAGACCAACAAAACCAAGGGTTTGCAAAGATGTAAAGGAAATGGAAATTCCATCTATTGCTAAGGGGATTAAAAAGAGATAGGATTAACTTTGTAATTAGTAAAGAAGTTTATTACACAGGTAAAAATATAATTAGCTTACTATATAGCATCCAAATTTCAGATATTTACCTGGGAGACTAAATACACCTCCATACAAAAGTATCGTTACTCAAAAGTTCCTAAGTTTCTTCTTTTCACAATAATTAAAAACTGGAAATAAGCCAAATTGAATTAATTAGATAAACAAATTATGGTACAGCTACACAAAGAAATGCTATTCAACAATTAAAATGAATGAAGTATTAATATATTTGACAACATGAATTAATCTAAAAAATTAGGCCAAGTGAAAGAATCCAGACATAAGTGCCCACAATAGATGATTGTTTTACATGATTGTCTGGAAAATGCAATGCTGCAGTATTAGAAAGTAGTTCAGTGTTTCCAGAAATCTCAGGAGGGGGGTAGGTTAATGACTACAATGGTACAGAGGAATGTTTTGGGGATGATAGGAGCCTCTTTTTCTTGTTTATGATGCTGGTAGCTATGTGATTTTGATTCTATTCAAAATATTTAACTCTCAAAATGAGGAGAGGAAGAAGAAAGGGATGGAAGGAGGGAAGGGAATAAGGGAAAGAGAGAGGAAAATGGGAAAGAGGAAAAATGAAGGAAAGGAGAGAAGAAGGGAAGAAGTGTCCCCAGGTTGTCACTGCTCGCTATTCTTTCTATGGACCATTTGATGACCCTTTGATTCTCAGAGTATCTAGCATTTTTTCAATGAAATATTTTGATTTTTATGTTGTTGAAGCTATTTTTTCTTATTGGTAAATTGCCCTGGTTCAGAAACAAATGATTCCAGGGAATTAAATGAAAGAATAATAACTTAGGGGAAATGTGTAGCATTAAAGGTAGATTTAAAAGCTGAAGTCACTAAATGCAATCATGATGTGGACAAATTCAGTCTTTGGTATATAGTGCAAAGAGACCATGAGCTTCATGATTCTCCTCTTATTCTAAGGATACAACAGGAGTGAAATTCTGATGGCAAGGGAACTGCTACCATTATATAACTGGAAGTTGATAAGGGATATTGGTTTTGTGCCTTTAGAATGTTACTGGGGATGACACTGGGTAATTTAAAAGTCAGAAAAAAAGCTCAAATATTAACAATTCTTAATACAAATCACAGAATGAAATGTAGATCTTCTCTGTGACCATGCTAAAGCAATTGTTTTTTGCCACTGAGTTTTAGACTTGTTGCTGAAAACCAAAATGAGAACAATAAAATAATTCACAAAGAGTGCTAGATATAAAATTAATACACAATTCAAAAGCTTTCCTGTTTAAAACATTTGGTAAGTATCTTAGAAGTATTTTCTATAATTGCAAAACAAAGATAAACTGCATAGGAATAAATAATGGGGATTAAGAAGAAATAAGCAAAAACTATCTTGCAGCAGGACGGACAAGAGCAAGAAGTGTGACAGGGGTGAGGTGGAAAACTCTAAAGAACAACCTCTCTCCTCAATTTCCACCTCTGACCACTTTGCCTGCCAACCTTATATCTTGAATATGGGGCACCCAAAAGCCAACCATTAGCTGCCTAGACAGAAAAGGAGAGAAAACATGTGAAGGAGATTTTTCTTCGAAGAAATCAACATCTGTGAAGGAACTCAATGTAACTGATGCGAGTGTTCCTGTCAGAGAATAAAGTTCTGTCCTCCTCTTCTCAACAATCCTGGGCTTGTCTCCACACTGAAACAAGAAAGGTAGGCTAACACTCCATCTTTAAATATAAAAGCTTAATTAAAAGCTCTTTATCCCCTTATTCTTAATTTAAACTTTCTAGAATAAAATGTTTAAACCTTGAGGAAACCTAAACCTAGAAAGAAAAAAAAAAAGAAAGAGACATGGGAGTGGTACAGGGAGAAAGAGAAAGAGAGACAGAAGAAGTTAGGACATTCTCTAGAGTGGCCTTACATGCTCTGGTCCTTTCAATGTCCACAGCCCTTAACTAACAACTATTCCTTCTATCCTATCTTGCACATGGTCACTACTCTACCCAATGCATTTTTTTTTAAGAGAGAGAGAGAATATATTTTATTTAGTTTTTCATATGGCTTTCGTTGCTCCAACACTTCCTTGTGTATATGATGTTGGGGTTCCAACCCACGTCCTCACGCATGCCAGGCAAAGCACCATAACTGCTGAGCCACTGATCCAGCCTCTCTACCAAACTTCTGATAAAACAAATCTTCCCAATCAATGGTTCCCAATATAAAGGAACCATTGTTTCCTTTTCCAATGAATTTTTTTAGCCGACTATTGACAAAACAAGTTGAACCTTTGTTAAACCCTCTCGATAAAGCTTTATGAAAAATTCCACCTTTCCTCCCCATGCTGCAACTCCTCTTGAGCACCTTGTCTTGACAGGACATTCAGGACTGAGAACTGTGTTTAACGGTGCTGCAACTGATTCTTTACACACTCAGAAACAGAAATAACTCTAGGAGCAGGAGGAAAAAAAGCCTTGTAAGTTTTATCATACTGGGGGAAGATAGCGTGGAGTGGTAGACAGCGGTGCCTAGGACTGAGCAATTGTTTGGCCAAGTCCCTAGTTGTCACTCCCCTAGATTACGACTCATCCCAAGTATGTAGTCAAGCTTCCTCTCACTGAGCAATGCTTTTAGAAGTAAATGTCCAACCTCACCTCCAAGCTCATTGGCCATGTATATTATTTCACTTTTTTATACTGTGGCCTGTGTAACAATAGTCCCCCCACCCTAAACTCAAGAAAAAAAAATCATTAAATTTGAACAGGTGTTGACTATTCACAATCTATACTCTTTGTATCTTTATTTGAAAGAAATATCACCAGCTTATACAAATACATTCTCTCATGGAATCGGGAGTTCTCATTTTGAAAGCATATAGTTGGGATGGAGCTTGCCAATTTTGTTGATTTACATGCAGTGAGATTTCTCATTCAGCATCTTTTAATTTTTAACCTGATTATTTAAAATAACCTTTTATCCATCATCATATTGACCTATCCAATAATCAACAGTTAAGTCTTACCAGAGAAAAGGAAGAGGTAGTCTTTGTATAATTAAAAAGGGGGCTGGAGTGGTAGCTCAGCGGTAACAGGGCTTGCCTGGATTGCATGAGGACATGGGTTTGAACCCAAGCGTCCCACGTACACAATGATGTGTCAGTGCAAAGAAAGTCATATGAAAAACTAAAACAAAAATTGATTCTCTCTCTCTGTCTCTCTCTCCCTCTCTCTCTCTGTCCCTCTCTCTTAAAAAAATAACCCAGGCCACTACAAAGCTTATGAATAACAAAATTATACTTCAGAATCATGGTGAATAAACATTGGTGAATGAATATAACTCAAACATTGAAAATAAATCCTCAGATTCACAAGAATAAACATACCAATGTAAGAATTTCTTCACAGACAATGATGTTATTTCTCTTCTTGTTCTTCGATGAATGTCTAAGACACTAAAGTTGAAATGAGAATTATTTTGCTTCCCAGAACTGATATTAAAATTGATGACCTTGAACTATTTGAAAGTCTCTCTGTAACCTTCTGTGCCCCTTCTTTTGAAGACTAAATAAGAGACATACTTGAAAAATCTTAATTCATGTTTGAGGTAGTGGGATTAGGGAATAGGTACATACATGGGTAATTTTGATTGGATTGTGAGTCATGTTAAAAAATTAAAACTTGTCAAATACAGTCACCCTTGAATATAAACATACCTGGGTTCAGGTATGAAGTCAATCACTCCATTGAAATTTTGAGAAAATAACTATCCTGAGCTTTGTTTTCCTCAGTTGTACAAAGTAATGATACTGCTATAAAGTCTTATTGGAGATGAGCCTGTCAAGTACTGTTCAGAATTTCACCATTCCTGACATAAAAATGAATCTCAACATATCTCCCTTTTCCACGTCCTTTTTATGAAAATTTCCATTCCTATTCCCCCCTCAGAAAATGATTTTTTTCCCAATTATCAACCATACCCTTTAGTTACAATGGTGGAGAGTGCATTTTATCCAAGAAAGAGCCATCCATACCCAGATTGTAACTGGAGTTCGATCTTGACTACAGAAATTTCAGTCTGGCAATTACAATCGTATCTCTTTTAACACTGGGAGAATTATGAAGGCTTTAAACAGTGAAGATGATTAATTCTGTAATAAAATTAGAATATTCTTTACAGGGATGTTTTAAATATGAGACCAACATTTTTATTTTTACCTGCTCTGTAGAGTTTGTTTCATCCTGAGCTTTTGTGACCTTTTATTTTCATTTTCTTATTTTCCACATACCTTAGCCTGGCCTTTTACTCAATCTCACTTACATGATCATATTTTTTACAATAGAAATGGTTATCATCAGAAAAAAAATCTATTCACCAAAGAAAATTGAAAATTCCTAGGTACTTCTCCATCTTGTTACCCTTCAGTTTTTCCTTTCTATATCCATTATTTTGGAAGGTAAGTTCCTTCCAAAGCACAGCTTCTCAAGTTTGATTCTCTCTTTATCCATTGGCTCTCCTCTATTATGAAGTATAGAAGAGGTCAAATTACAGGTAAAAAATCTTCCACTCCACACGTACAGTGGTATCCAAGAGGAGAAGGATTATTAAACTCATAAGAAAAGTGGGGGAAGGGCAAAATCTACCCAAAGCTATACTCTGTTGCCATGGTCACTCCTGTGCACTATGTGCATATGCTACGTTGAAACTTTTATATAAACTTGTAATTTCCCTTGTCATGCTTACTAAGGAGATAGATGTTACTCTTCACATTCAAAAGAATATATAAATTTTACTTTAAAGTAAATTTGGGACACTTTAAATTCAAGTGAAAATTGCCATTATTGTTTAAATAACATATCCTAAAAATAAAAATTTCTATTTGTTCTTTTTAAAGCATGGGGAGATGCTTTAAAATTTTTTTTCTAAAAATTATCATGTAAGTGCCTTTTCTGGAACTGACCCACTTGTCTACCTCCTAAATAAAGGTTTTTAATCACCTTGATGTATAATTAGGTTAGATGATCAGTGCGTGAACAAATGTACCTTACTTGAATAAACAACTACTATCCTCATAGGGCTCGACAAGTTTAGTGCCCTACACAGCTTTTACATAGAGGGGGAGAAGGCTAAAGCAGATGAAGTTATTACAAGACAAGTCAAGTGCAAAATAAATTTGGAAAATAAAATGTTAGCAAAAGTTGAAGAAACGGGTAACACCTTTTTGGGGAGGTGGAGGGAAAGTTGATCGGAAGAAAACAAAGAAAATATTTAATAAGAAGAAATGATATGTATGAAGCATAAAGCACAGACTATGTACAATATACTATTCTTGCCACAGTCATAGTCCCTAATTGAGCCCAGACGCATGAAGCAAAGAAACTAAGGACATTGCAGGAAAGAGAAACAATAACGGTTAAAATATAAGAGTTGGTCTCCAGAGTATACATTCTAGGGATAAAAAGAATATTTGCCTTTCTGAAACAAGGCTGTATTAAAAAAGAATAGGATTGAAAAGTAAAATGTGGATAAATTAGAGGACCAAATAGGCCATGTAATTTTTTAGGTATAGCACAAGACGAAATGACTGGATATTTTTTCAAAATTTATTAAGAATTTTGAAACAATATCAGCAGGGTATGAAGCTAGTATGTACCCTCTCTAAGGGTGCATCCTTGAGCAATGCACAGGCTGCCTGCCCATGAAACTGGCCCCGTTGAGGGATGATATAGTGGACACCTAGCTAGGTACAAGAGCTTGGTGGAATAATAATCAATAGCAAAAAATGGTTCTTAGATAAAGGACTGATTAGAATTAGTGAGTAAAGACTTTATTAGCAGTGGCATATAGACAGAATTGGGTAAACCTTCAACTAGAGACCCAGAGAAAAATTCAGCAATTATGATAGCCGTTACCAGGGAGAGAGTTTTGCCAGAATGCATTCCCTCTGGAATGCATCACAGAGTTTTTACAAAGGAAAAATAAGAAAGACAAAAGAAGGTTGTGTTTTGCTTGGATTTGTCCTGCTCAGATTGGAAAATAGAACGTGATGTGAAGAAGTACCACAGGACAGCTCTGTAAAAAGGTGGAAGCATTGCCTGTTGAATTTGGAGATTAAAAGAGGAGGAGGTGCCCAGTTGGGTAACAGTTGGAATCTACACGAAAATTGAAAAAAATTCCTAAACATATAGTCTTGAAGGAATGGAGCAGGTGATTTCAAAAACTGATGATTTTCTGTTTCTATGTTCACATTTTGACCACTATATTAATTTTTTATTACTGCTCCAGCAACTAACCACAAACTTAGTGACTTAAACAACAGTCACTATGGGCAAGGCTATGTGTCTTAAAACTTGTATGCTTTTACCTGTTAATCTATTTTTTATTTTATGTCAGTTTAATTCTGAGATCCAGCTGGAGACTCTGAAGATGTAGAAGAATGCTTTATTTTTTTTTTTCTTCCTTAATAGGTGCCTCTTCAAATCTCTTTCACCTCTCTCTGTCTCTCAGAATAAAATGGGGAAAAAGAGCTGGATGTCATTTTAGTGAAGCATCTTGTATTGCGTACTGAATTTTCTAAGAGTTACATTAATCCACAGAGGTATGTATATTTGATTAGCTTCCTATAGTTAGTTTATAGCTCTGTGAGGCTAATCTAAGTTGAGTTATAGAAAGCTGATAATAGTGAAATTGGTTTTTGGTCATGGAAAGCAAATGAATGTTGTCAGTAGGTATAAACTTGACTTTGGCAAAATTATGATCCCCAAAATTACATTTAGTAGAAATTTAAAATAGTTTTTCATCTATTAGAGAATTCATTTTAGAATTTCTAATCACACATGAACATAGACATATGTATGCCTCAAAATCTTGAACTGCCTTTGATTGATTACAATTTCCCTTATTAATCAGTTAAGTCTTTTCCTTTTGCTAATGTTATATTTATTTGAGTGTAACTATGATCTGAATATCTGTGTCTTCCCCATAACCAATGATGAAATTCTACCCCCAGGGTGATAGTATTAAGAAATAAGGCTTCCAGGAAAGTGATTAGTTATGAGGGTGGGGCTCTCATGAATAGGATTAGAATCCTTACAAAAGAGACTCCAGAACTGACTTTCCTCCTTCTATTGTATAAGGACACAGTGAGAAGTTGCATTTATGGGAAGGCAGACCCTCGCTGGTCTCTGAATCTGTTAACAACTGTTTTAGTCAGCTTTTTTGCTGCTATGACTAAAATACTTGACAAGAACAATTTTAGGAAGGAAAAGTTCATTTAGGGACTCACAGTTTCGGAGGTCTTAGCCTCCGAGGCTGCTAGCTCCATTCCTCTGTGCTCAAGGTAAAGCTGAACATCAAGGCAGAGAAGCGTGGTGAAGGGAAGCAGATCAAGGCAAGAGAGCAGCTAAGCTCATCTCAAAAGTACATACCCCAAAGGCCACCCCCTGTGACCACACTCTTCCAGTCACCCTCTCCCTGTCTTCAGCTGCCACCCAGTTAATCCCAATCAGGGGATTAATCTACTGATTGGGTTAAGGCTCTTTCATCTTTCAGCCTTCTTACATTGTCACACAAGAGCTTTTCAGTGGCACTTTTCATACAAACCGTAACAGAAATTAGGTCTTGGAATTCTGAGCCTACAGAACTATGAGAAATAATTTTTGTTGTTCATAAATTACTTAGTTTATGGTATTTTGTTATAGCAGCCCCAAAAAATAAAGACAAGAATCTTAATATTACCTTCATCAATGCTACTACTTTAACACAATCTTTATATGAGAAAATATCCTTATGCTAAGAATGTATGAATCTGTTATAATATGGATGGATAAAAATATCATTTTAGGGAGATCATATTTTAGGTTGTGAATTTAAATACAAACCTGACAGAGGAAAAAAAGTATCAGAATCTGTAACTTTCTGAAGAATTGTGTTATCTAATACTTGATCGTATAGGTATTCTACAATAGTGGTTGATTTACCTGGATTTTTTGTCATTAGGACGATGAATACAGAACTCCCTTGCAGGGATCATTGTATATCATCTCAGTTTTCAGAAATTCAGTGTTTCCTAAACATTTTTTAAATTTCTTATTTCATTTCTGGGGATTGAACCCAGAGTCTCACACATGTAAGGCAAGCACTCTACCACTAAAAGTTGCATCCCCTGACCTCAAAAATTTTTAAAGATATCCCAGAAAGTAGCATCATATTCTGAAAATCAGTGCTTATTTTGTGGGGAAGAGGCTGAATTTAATGTAAATTTGTTTGTCAATTATAATGCCATTCTCCCACACTGATTTTCAACAGAACATGTAGTTTTGGTCGAAGTGCATTGCTGGTTTCAAATTTCATTGAAATGTGTGCAATCAAAACAAATGTAAGAAGTACAAAATAAGAAATTTGAAGCTAATCTGAAGCTTTTTTTCTTTCTTTCTCTGATTTAGCTATATACTCAATCATTGTTTATATCACATTGCCACCTTCTTCTCACACATATGCATATGATTTTCCTTTAGAAAAATTAAATTCATGCATCCTAGCTCTCAATCATATAATTTATATAATTTTGAGAGCACAGCAGCCCTGGCAGCAAAACATTCAATGAATTATTAAAAAGTGCTGAGAATTGCTTTATGGCTGTAAGGAGTAAACAAGGATCACCTAATTCTATCAGTAAACATATGAATTCAAAACAGGAAAAATTCCATACAGAGATATATTGCCAAAATTAACGTTTATTACTTTAAAGAATGTCATAAGAGCAAGAAAGATACATACCTTGGATTCACTCTACTTCACTCACTGTTTATTCATCAGTATTTCCATGAGTAAATTTGTTAATCTAAGTGTAAATATTTCAATGAGAAAAAAAATTGAATAAATCATGGGAAAAATACAGAAGACTAAAAAGAATAACAAATATGTTAATACACATAATCACATTCACGTAGTACCCTGTTAAGTTGGCATTCATGATTATGCATGTGCACATAAATGTTTACTACAGTGACACATTTGGGAAAGAACACAGGCAAAGTGAGGGATTCAGAAGAAGTTTCTGACAAAAGAATACCTGACAGGAAAGATTAGAAGAACAATGTATATTCTGACAAATGAGTATACTAAAGAGAAATACGGTATTTATCTACTAATACAAAGAGATAATGAAAGGCAGGGATCAATTATTCTCATTCGTGAACAAGGAGAGAAAAATAGTTTGAAACAATAAGAGATACAAGTCAAAAGAACGGGCAACTCTTAGGGCTATTGTACATGTCATTATCAAAAAGATCAAGATTGATGTTAAATGCTTGTTTAGAAAGGCTCATAAACAATTAAATTAATTCTGCCTTACTACAAAGGAATAACATACACAAACCAAGACCTTCCTTCCAAAGTTAAAATCCAAATTACTTCATTCTCTTTCTTACTGAGAATTGGAAGATTTTAACCTACCTCACATTTGGAAATATTTGAATTTTTTATTTTCAAATAGAATGAAGTACAAAAGGGAGTGAAAAAAATGTATAGTACCTTGAAACTAAATTGAAGATAGCATTAGCTTATAAAAGCATAATTAAAAATAAATTTAATATTTTACTGATTCTATAGCTAAAACTAAACATTGAAAAATAAATGTATTGACTTAATATTTCAGGCACTGTATTAAGCAATAGTTTAAACCTTTTATAATCCAAGTAAGGTTCCCTTTCCTTCAGTATCCTTGATAATGTTTATATATGCATATATACACACATACACACAGAATACATAATATACACATTATATACACACTCGATTTTGATCTATATATGTGTATATACATATGTGTGTGTTTGTGTAAAAATCATTTAATCACTAACTCTCAAAAAAATATGCATTGGTTGTAAAGAAACCACATTAAGCCATTCTGCTGAGAAAAGAACATAAGATCCCTAGGAAACATCTTCCTTCCTGTCACCTTTACAAATGGAAATACATTTGTCAAAACTCAAGCAAAACTTTGAGATTATAATTAGCATGTAAATAGTAAAGAAAATTGTAATGATTTTGCTTCACTAACTCACAATTCATTTGTCAAGAAGCTGACTTGAATGTGTTTTTTAGTCTCATTAATTTCTTTTTAGAGAGAGTAAATTAATAATGTAAATAAGATTGCAAGAGGATCCTTGAAAATACTTAGTAGAACAAACTTTCTAAGCACCCTCAAGCACTTAGAAGGATCCATTTCCACACAATTGATATGCTAATTACAAACCATTAAATCAAGTCAAGGATGCGTATTGGATAACACTTTGTTAGTTCAATGTGAGTTAATGTAGGCACTTGAAATAATAGAACTTCATTCCTTTCTTCAATAATATATTTTCAGACTTTTTTCCTAATTGAGACTAAGCTTCCTCCAATTAGAACAGATTAATGAAATTTTACAGGAGTCAATATTTAGGAACCAAAGAGGTATTTCCAACTCTTCCATAACCAATTCTAGTCATAGAAGAGCTTTAGATTTAGGGAAAGTGATCATAGAGTTGAAACTTCATGCTCTTTTCCAATTGAAATAATGAGTGTTCTAAAAACATTAAAACAACAGACAAGTATAGATATGATCCAAAATGAAACCATTAATAATTTGAAGTGGTTGTGTGTGCATGTGTACATGTGTATTCCTGGCTAATTGAAGGGGAAGAATATGGTTGGTAGCCAGCACTGGAAGATAGCAAAGTGTGAGTGTGTGTGTGTGCACACGCGTGCACCTGTAAGAGAGAGATACTGGGTATTGAACCATTGAGCACAGGAGCACTGTACCACACAGCTACATACCCAGCCCCTTTCAATTTTCTTTTTTTTTTTTTAATTTGCTAAATTGCTAAAACTGGACTGGAGCTTGCAATAATACTCTTGCTTCCACCTCCCTAATCACTGGGATTATAGGAGTGCAATTGCGATGGCAGAAGATAACTTTTAAGGTATAAAGAGACCATATAAGGAAAAGAGAATCTCTGTTCCCATAACTGCATATGTGCTTGAACACTTTCCTCTCTTTTACCCACAATTTTTGAAAAATCAACATTATAACAAGGACAAGGCAGAGATCTACATAATTTACACATCATTATAGACCTTCCCTATTTTTTTTACTAGGGAAAGAGACAGAGTGGAAGACGTAGGGCAGCGCAGAGTGAGTTCAAAAAATGCTGCAGTGCTTTTCATCATCCTTACTAGTTTATTGTCCATCATAAAAATACATGGCACACTAAAGGTTATGGACTTTACTCCTAGAAAAATGTTTATGGACGAGGGCTGAATATTTCTCTTTAAAATAACTCAAGAGATCACTCACTGTACATTAGTATATTTGACAGATAATGACTTAGCATAACCTTTAACAAGTACTTCGCTATGTAAAATTTTCAAATTGTACAAAATTAAAAAGAAAAGTAAAGAAATACCCTTTTACTAATCACCGGATTATATTTGAATCAAATTTTTGCCCACAGTATTTTCTACCTAACCCCTCCTCCAACTATGATTCTTTTGCTCTCACTTTCTGTCTTAACTTCTTCCTTGTTCTCTTTTGATGACTTATAAAAAGAAAACCCAGCAGATTATATTTTACCTGATATCTTTTGTTATGCATTTCAAAAAATATTGAAAGATTATCACAAACGACAGTTTAAAAAAAATTCCATTTACCATTCCAATCTGTTCCCCATGTGTCTTTGGTCTGTCACCTTGAGTATTGTTTGTTACTAAAGGGCAGTAACCTCTTTTCACTTAAGACACACTCCATGATACAATTTTGGCAAATTTTTCCTTTCTTTTCGAAAAATGACTTCTGAACTAAATGTGTTCCAAACTGTTCTAGTGTTTCTATTACCACGATTAAAAAAAAATCTTCAAAAAAATTTCTACTTAATAGATAACAAGCAACAACAACAAAAAGTATATAAAAAGAATCATCATCTAACCATAACCTTGATTTCAGTTTCACTGCAGTGGATACTGAGTATCATAATCAAAAATCTAGTCACATTTACAACTGATTTAACTCAGTTAAGATTTTAAAGATGTCTCTTGCATCCTGTTCATTTAATTTATTTTCATTCTTTTTCAACATTTAAAATGACCCAACCAGAGAAGAAATTTTAAAATCTTCTTTTTCAATTCCTCACCAAATTTAATTTAAATTTAATTTGAAACATTTTCTTTATTTGCACTTCAGATAAACAAACCAATATAGCAACTGTGCCTTTAAACGATTTTCCCAGTGTATGGTTCTTTTTAAATAGTTTATTTATTTAAAAACAATATAACCACATTAATATTTATTTAGACATTTTTAGTAATCATATTCTTTTTCATATAATGAGAGATTATCACAGTCTAATTCAGTGAATGAAGCATTTCACATACAAATTTTTGCATTATCTGATAGGTTTTCATATGTAAATCGCATGCATCTGTTTATCTCCGGTGAATGGTGTCAAGTACAGTCAATGGAAGTGCACCTAAGCAACATTAGCTTCCTAATGGCTTTTCTTTTCCCAAGGAAAAATTGCCTATTTGTGCCAGGTATTTAGAAATTGCCATTGAAAAAGATTTTGTTTGTTTGTTTATTATTGAACTGTATCAGAGTAAAAAGGAAAACGAACTCTTTTGAGGTGAATTACCATTATATTGCCAACATTCAAAGAGTTTGGGGTTCTGTATTTAAGATTATGAGATCTCAGTCTTGAACATTTTTGAAACACAGAAGATGGAATGTTGCAATAAAAAAAAATCCACTACACTTAAAGATTGTTTTTTTTTTTATTAGACATGTCACTTAAGTCACGTTTAAAACATGGAAAGACAAATGCTCAAACATCTGAAATGGTCTCTCTTCACTCTCAAGTCTTCTTTGAATTCACCATGCGGGTGAAATCAAAGCACAGAACAGTGTTTTGATATGGCTTTGAAGATGGTAACAGCTTCTAACCGAGAAAAAGGCAGCTTTGGGTTTGCAAGAAAATGATGATTGACGTGACTCCCAGACCCCGAAAGTTTACCTTTTAATGAGTGTGTGGTGAAAAGTTCTCACCCAGGGCTTTATTTTTGAGGAAAGCTGCCTCTGTAGAATACATCTCAGACATCTATGGCTGCTCTTCAGGATGTATCACACATTCTTTCAAGCAGCAACACCTTTTGCTCCAAATGAGCATATGCAGGATCCAGATGTTTGTAGGAGCATTTGAGGTGACCTAAGGATTAGAACTTTTCTTCCATGGTATACAAGCATTTCCACCAATCTCTGCAGTGTGGTCTACAGGTTTAGTTATACCCTTGTAAATATTCAAAATGTTAACCAGCATCATCTTTGCCCATTTTTATCTGAAAGAATTTAGTTGTAAAGAATCTTCACGAGTCTTGTTAATCTAATTTCAGAAGATCCAAATGTCTCATAGTTTATGCTTTGCTTGGTTTTTGTATTATCTTTGAAGTCTCAAGTTCAAATTTTCTTATGTAGAATCAAATCAAGCTTGTTTTAAACTCATGTTTGTACATTCCAAAGCAATTAGTTTTTATTTCTGTTAGGTTAAACAAAAAAACAAACAAAAAATATGTACACAAACATCAGAGATTATTAAAATCTAGGTAGATATAGGAAGACCAGGTAGTGGAAATAAGAATTTTCTGCTAAAATTAGTTTTGGTCAGAGATCTCTAGACACTCCTTAACCCTGTTTCCTGCTGCTCGACACCAGAGGAGTGGTTCCTCAGCCTCTTCTAGGATTAGTGTGGGCCATGGGAGGGACTTCTGACCATTGGCATGTGGGTGAAAATGTATGTGCTCCTGTTTTAATCAGCTTTTTTACTGCAGTGACTAAAACACCAGACAAGAACAATTTTAGGAGAAAATTTTATTTTAGGGGCTCACGTTTTGAGGTCTCCGTTTATAGAGGGTCTACTCCTTTCCTTGGGTTTTGAGGTGAGGCTGAATGTCATGGCACAGAATATGACAGAGGAAAGTGGCTCAAAGCAGGGCTCCAGGACGCTGAGAGAGAGAGAGAGAGAGAGAGAGAGAGAGACTCCATGCCAGATATAAAGCATAACCCAAAGACACATTCCCAACAACCTACATTTTCCAGGCACACTCCACCTATCAGCCTACAGTTGCCAGTTAAACCCTATCAGGGGATTTATTCATTGATTGGGTTAAGACTCTCATAGCATTTTACCTCTTAATCTTCCTGCATTGTCTCAGGTGAGTTTTGTGTGGACAATTTTCATCCAAAACATAACAGGTCTTTTAAAGCTTGAAAAAAACAAACAAACAAAAACCAAACCAAACAAAAAGTCTTTCTACTAATATTCTCAGTCCTACAAACAATAGTTGACAGGAAACATTTGACCTAACGGGACGTGTGTTTGTAATTTCAGTTATCATGGAAAAGGGCTATATCTAGCTATTTGCAAATATTTTTGGCTACAAGGGTTCATTGGGTGGTTATAACAGACACAAAGCATGAAGAATTTACCAGGTGATTCTACAGAAATGTTTGTTTACTTAGGGATTAGAAAGAGGCTCAAAAATTAACTACTGTGATTAGAGGAAGGAAGAAGAGGAGCCTTGTGGAAGGCATTACACATTTATATTTGGTAACAATATCTGCAGTATGACCATGCTAAAACAGCATTAGGAAAATTATATCAAGAGCATGGGAACCTTCAGGCATGTCTTCAGACCTATGCATTGTGAAACCTATCCGGTCAACCTGGAATTTAAATACTGTCAGCCCTTCTTTACAATTTTTCAATCATTTCCTTATTTTTAAATTAAATACGGAAAAAAAATCAACTTCAGTTCTTTCAAATGCTCAATTTCTAGAGGCCACCCTGTCGTTTTAGCACTAATTTTACAATCTCTTTCATGATACTTTTCTCCACCTGAAATGGGGCAAAGATGTCACTAGCTTTTTCATGTAGAAAGGAAAAATTCTTATTCTCATTGCCAAATTAATTTAAAAAAAAACAAAAAAACAAAAAACTAGAGCTTTAAAAAATACTTTCATTATTTGTTTATTTATTTGTTTATTTCTGGTAACTTTGATTGAACTCAGGAGAAGTGTACCACTGAGCTATATCCCCAGACCTTCATACTTTAATTTTGAAATAGGTTCTAATTAAGTTGCCAAGGGTGGCCTCAATTTTGGGATCCTCCTGCCTCTGTCTCCTAAACTGCTGGGATTACAAATGTGGCCACTGGCCCCTAGTAGAGAAGTGGAATCTTGATTGGTTCACCACTGCTATTATTTCTTACAACCACATAAGGAAACATTGGAGAATTATCTTTCATAAATCAAAAGAAGATTAGAATTGATACTGTTTACACATATTGTTTCACAGCTTAGAACTCTTACTTGTGAATCCTAGCTGAACTCAAAGCTTCAAGCGTCTTTTAGTTTACAGGTTATTTTGTTTGCTTGTTTTAAGTTTAAGTGTTATTCCTCTTGAGCAAGTGGTCTGGAAGAGTTTCTAGGGTTGGCCATGAACTGGATCAACATCACATCCAACTAACAGATTTTAGGTTGTTTCTTTATAGTCTTCTGCTTGGATTCTTCCTGCTGTCAATAACAACAACTACTACTTCAATAAAAAAAAATCACAAACACCTTGTACTTTTTTTCTTGGTACCTTAGCCAACATGTTCCAAGGGTCTTTATGCAAATAGGTTGAGTCTCCAACTCTGGGCTCTGTATAGATATAAGCTGTTCTTGCTAAATCACAGGGAGAGAAATGAGTCTTGTTAACATCTTAATCCCAGGACAATGAGTTTCTACTTATCCTATGTTTACATAACTAAAAGGGTCGCACAAGTGACTCAGACCTGGACAAAAAAGATCTGCACCCAAGATGACCTTCCATTTCCGCAAATTCAAGGAGCAGCTGACAGTTATCTGAGTAATTTCGAAACAAAACAACCATAACGTTTGCAACAGTTAGGAAAAACAAACTACTTTTAGTACTCATGTATGTACATGGGTTATGTATGTGTTTATGTGCATGTAGTTACATGTGCATATGTATATACATATATTGCGTTAAACATGTACAAAATTTTATATGTATTTGAATATGTACATATATATATCTGTGTATATATACATTATTCACTGCTAAACAATTTCTTGAACTACATATAATTTTATCAAGGTTACTTACATAGTACATAAAAGTTTATGTCTCAAAAAACAACTTACCTTTTCCTACATCTAAGTCCCAACTGCTTTCAGCAGCTAATTATAAACTTTATTTCTATACTATTGAATAATATAGTTATATTTATTTTTTGATTTGTAGATTTAAAAATAATTTAACTTTACATTTTGGCATTTCATTATTTTATCCTACTTTCTTTTCATTATTCTCCTAGTGGAATTACCGCAACTTGGGGTTCAAGCAAGTCAATGTTTTTATTTTAAAGCAATGTAGTGTTGAACATTACTAAACAGTGTGTTGTAGTCTTTTCACAATGAAATTATTTGTATTGGATTAATAACAGCACAATTTTCATTTTCTTAGGGATCTATGTACTTACTAATTTTAGTGAATGCTACAGCAGATATATCCAATAACCAAAAATAATTTTGAAAAGCTGCAGAGTGCTGGCTAATCTATCATCTTTCTTTCTGATTATCATTACTCAGCTGCCACCTGGTTTACTCCTGCCTGGTTGGTTTCCAGATTCAGACCACAGTGGACATCCAGACACTTGCCTTTGCTTTGCTCTGTGTTGGCTTCTCTTCATTTTCTCAAATCTAGATCTCATGTCTTTCCCTTTGTTTACTTTTCATTTTTGAATTTTTCCCTAGTACTTACTAAGAAAAAGAACACATCTTACATTTTAAAAATATGTCTTAATTCTAACCTTATACTTGCTGGGGAATATAAAACTCTCTGCTAAAATTGAACACAAAATTCTGAGTTAAAAATAAGTTGTCTTTCACAATTTTGAAGGCATTCTTCATGGTGTACTAGCAATAGGTTACTTTTGAGATATTTAATGTGGTTCCATTTTTTCCCCACTTCTTGGCTTGTGAAAGTTGCCATTCTGTGTCTGTCGTCTCTTTTCTCTTTCTCTCTTTTTTTTTTATCTTTCTTTCCTTTCTTCCTCACATCCTCTACATCTGGATGTATTCAATATATACTTTTATTTCAACTTATTGAAATAAAACTCTCAAACATATACCATGGTAGACAAAAAGCGCAATGAATCCTTATATTTCTTACAACCCTATATCACCACTTCAAGAATGATCAGCCAACACATGCCAGAGTTCCTTCATCATTCTGTGCTCCCCTCACCACTACACACTCATCATCTATTTTGAATTACTTTTTGCAAATCCTTGCCTTTCAGTAATTAATGTGAACCTCTATAATAAAATATTTTTTTAGTAAAGAAGTTGGAAGAAGTCAGAGTATCCAAAAATTTAATGTTTAAAACATCAAATAATCCCTTAAATAACTTCATAATTTGTTCCTCTTTCATGTCAGTCATAGGTGCAGGTAAACAGACCAGAGCATACTTGCTGTCTTCACAAAGTTTCCTAAAGCATAAGGCTCCCAGGATCCTGTAAGGTTTCTGGACTGTCCCTTCAGTCCATCAGTGAGTTTTATACAATTTCTGTAGAAGCAGGCTGCTTCTTGTGTGTCTCTGCTAAAGAACCTGCTCTGTAAGGTTTATCCCTATGGTCCAGTATGACTGGGAGAAGTCTTCAATTCACTCTGTATTCCAAGCATGATGATGGAGAAAGGCAGCTGAATAATGTTAACAATAGGACAAAAAACAAAAATGCTGTAACATCTCAGTGACTAAATATAGATAGTAAACTGATGAGAACTAACAGCAAGACAAACATAGGAAATGCAAACAGAACACAGCTATATGGAGATAGATGCATATGCATACCTACATACAAGAAGATATAGACATATGACATACACATACAAATATATATGTATATATATACACACATACTTACAGATATACAAACAATATTTATATTAAATACATAAACATTAATGTCCATACACTTATTAATTAGAAGTGTACTATGTGGATTTTTACATATTTTTAAAATTGTATTTTTAAGATATTTACCAAATCTCTTAATGTTAAAACTACAAACTCAACCTAGGAGAAGGATTTCCTGTGTGTCTTTCACAAAGTTATTCCAACACCGTATGTATAGTAGTAAAATGTCTCTCAAGTCTGGAATTTTTAAATCAAATGAATGACTTCCTTTTCCATATATTCAGTACTCATTTATGCTAACTGGTGCCAACCACCTACAGAGATAATCATGTTAGTTGAATGCTTATGTTAGAATTTTGAAGGTACAAAAATTATACAAGTATTTTTTCATGGAAAATTTTGAGATCATGTTAAACGCTAACAATGTCAATTCATTCTGGCAAAATCTCAGAATTTTTTTTGCTCAAGTATTTATACGTTCTGACTCAAACATTTGAGAATTCTCAATTTTAGAGTCCTGTGTTGGAGAAGACGTTAAGGCGAGTTGTTTGGCCCACATTTCTCTTTCTAATTTGACATATCAGTCCCAGAGCCTCGGTACGCTAAAATATAACTTAAAATTATTCATGATCACTCAAGGAGGG
>PVKS010032175.1:0-22637 GCA_004027875.1 Aplodontia rufa | reverse complement strand
GGTCTGACACCAATATTGGCTTGTTCTGTCATTACACTTTTGTTCTTAATTGTATGACAATGAACCCCTCCTGTTTTAAGACCATGTTTATTAAATAAAAATTTAAAAAAATAAAATTAAAAAAAAAGCTTTTTGGTTTAATTGCATCCCATGCATTTATTCTTTTTTTTTTTTTTTTTTGAGAAAGAGAGAAACAACTTTATTTAGTTTTTCACATGGTCTTAGTTGCTCCAACACTTAGTTGTATACGTGGTGCTGGGGTTTGAACCTGGGTCCTCACGCTTGCCAGGCAAGCACCAAAACCTCTGAGTCACCGCTCCAGCCCCAAAATTTTGAATTTTTTTTTATTTTAAATTTTTTATTTTTGAACAACCTTACAAGATTTTAACAAAATAATATAAAATGTGTATAAAATGTGTATATATTCTGGATATTGCAATTATCCCCAGGAGTGCCACCCCAATTACCCTCCCTTATCCCTCCCTTCCCCTTCCCATTATAACTCTAAAAAAAGTATTAGATTGTAAAGCATTACATCTTATCTGGATTTAACTCCTGTTACTATACCAACTTTCTCATTGTCCAGGGTCTAGTCCCCACCTCCACAGATGAGTGGAGACAATCGACCCTTAGATCTCTGGGTTAAGCTGATTTTACTCATCATGATCTCTTCCATAGCCATCCATTTGCCTTCGAAGGCTGAAATATCATTGTTTCTAATTGCTGTGTAATATTCCATGGTATAAATGTACCACAGTTTTTGGATCCATTCTTCCAGTGAGGGACATCGAGGTTATTTCCACAGCCTAGCAATAGTAAATTGTGCTGCTATGAACATCGATATTGCTGTGTCACTATAATGTGCTGATTCTAAGTCCCCTGGATAGATACCCAGGAGTGGAATAGCAGGGTCATATGGTGGACTCATCCCTAATTTTTTAAGGATTCTCCACACTGCTTTCCAGAGGGGCTGTACCAGTCTGCAGCTCCACCAACAGTGTGTTAGTGTGCCTATCTCTCCACAGCCCCTCCAGCATCTATTGTTGTTTATTTTCTTCATCTTTGCCACTCTGACTGGTGTAAGGTGATATCTTAATGTGGTTTTCATTTGCATATCTCTGATTACTAATGATTTAGAGCACTTTCTCATGTATTCATTGGCTTGATCAATGTCCTCTGGTCCATGCATTTATTCTTGACTTACTGTTTGTGCCATGGGAGTCCTGTTAAGGAAGGCTGTGCAAACCCCTATGTCATGTAATGTCAATCCTACTTCTTTTTCAAGCAATTGTAGAGTTGCAGTTTTACTATCCAGATCTTTGAACTATTTTGATTTAATTTTTGTGCAGGATGAAAGGTAAGGATCCAATTTCAGTTGTCTACACATGGCTGTCCAGTTTGTCCAACACCATTTGTTGAACAGGCTATCATTCTTCCACACCATGCTTTTGGTCCCTTTATCAAATATCAGATAGTTAAAGATATGAGGGTTCATCTCAGAGTCCTCTATTCTTTTCCATTGGTCTTCCATTCTGTTTTGGTACCAATACCACACTGTTTTGGTCACTATAGACTTGTAGCATAATTTCAGGTCAGGAATTTAGATGCCTCCTGCCTCCTCCGTCTTGCTGAGTAATGTTTTGGTTATTCTGGGTCTTCTGTTATTCCATACAATTTGAGTACTGCCTTTTCTATATCCATGAAGAATGACATTGGTATATTCATATGTATTGCATTAAATCTGTATAGGTCTTTGGGTAAAATGGCCATTTAGATCATATTGATTCTACCTAACCATGAACATGGATTGTTTTTCCATCTACTCAGATCTTCTATAATTTTTTTTAAGTTCGATAATTTTCATTGTATAGGTCCTTGATGTCCTTTGTGAGATTTACACCCAAGTATTTTATTTTTTTGGTGGAAATGGTGAAAGGGACAGATTTCCTAATTTCTTCTTCAATGTCCTTGTTGCTGGAGTATAGGAAAGCTAATGATTTATTGGTTCAATCTCTGAAGCCAAAAAATAAAAAAAAGAAAGAAAAACATATAACTTCTCCTCTTCAGGTCTCAGTTAACTGGATGAGGAATGAAAACATCTTCCAAACAGAATCAAGGAATTTGGAGTTAAGACTAGGAGTGTCCAGTTTCGAACAGGCTTCTTGCTGAACATAAAAGATGTACATTTGGGCTGCTGTTTTATCAGATATTTTCTATCATGCAGAGAACATGGAGAAATCCAGTCTACAGCAAGAGAGAATACATGTTACTAGCATAAAGAGAAACATAGAGACGGGAACTGGGAGAAAATGTGTTGTGGATTACCTCTAGTGCTTCAGTCCCTGGTCAGAACTATGCCTAAGACCGACTTGCCTCTAAGTTCCCAGGGTCCAGGAAGCATTCCTTATCTCTACCAAAAAATGTGGGAAGGGGAGCCTACTTTGGTTTAATCAATTCATTTTTGAGTTCCATTACTTCTTTTTTATTGGTACATTACTATTGTACATAATGAAGGGATTTGTTGTTACACGTTCATATTCACACAGTATAGCAATATATTTTGGTCCAATTCCTTCTCCAGCACTTCCCACTCCCTCTCCCTGGTCTCTTTCCTCCACTGATCTCCCTTTGAGATTATATATATATATGTGTATATATATATATATGTATATATATATAATTTTTTTTTACTTTTCCAGTTTTAAATGTTTGTGTGGGAACTATTTAGTATCTCAGAGGTGGAAAGTATACTATGCAGTGTTTCCATTCCACCTTTTTCCTTCCCATTTTCCTCTCCCTTTCTCCCTTCCTTTCTCTTCTTCCCCCTCTTTCCTTTACTCATCTATGCTTCCTTTAGTTCATTTGTTAATTGGTGTTTGATAGATCTGTTATATAATCTTGTCCTCTCATCCTTTCCTTTGTTTACTCTAGCTTCCACATATGAGAGGAAACATTTGACCTTTGAGTTTGTTGAGTTTGAATAATTTAACTTAGCATGATTTTCTTCACTTCCAACCATTTACCAGCAAAGGTCATGATTTCATTCCTTTTTAATAGCTGACTAGAACTCCATTGTGTGTGTGTGTGTGTGTGTATGTGTGTATACACTGCAGTTTCTTTCTTTTTTTTTAAAACAAATGTTTATTCACAGTTTCTTAATCCATTCATCCAATGATGGGCATCTGGGTTGATTCCATAATTTAGCTATTGTGAATTTTGCTGCTACAAACATTGATGTAGCTGTGTCACTATAGTAAGCCAGTATTATATCTTCTGGGAAAATACCCAAGAGTGAGATGGATGGGTCATACTTCTATTACTTCTAATCAAGAGTCTTTAAAAAACAAATACAATATTCATAATAGACATGATTGGTAAGGACACATTTAGAACCAAGAGAGGACCAAGAGTGGAAGGATCATGAACAATAATCAATAATAAATATCAGGGAAAGAAAGGAGTTCACAGGAGATTCTAAGCAACCAGAGAGAGAAGGAAACCTAGAGCCTGTGGCATGTTTGAGTCAAGAGAAAACCATTTCAATAAACAGGCAGATGTGAGCAGCATCAAATCCTGCCTGTTGTGTGGTCATGAAGCGTAAACAACAAGACATGGCCACTGGATTTAACAGGAGGTGGGATCCTGTTAATCTTGGTGAGAGCAATTGGTGTAGGAAGAAACAGAATATTTGGAACAGTGGTGAGAAGCTACGAGGAGTAACTAGGAAGTCTGATAAGCATACATAACACAAGAACAAATATGATTTTAAAAAGGACAGGAGGGGGTTAGAGCAGTGGCTCGGCGGTGCTTGCCCTGCAAGCGCAAATACACGGGTTCAAACCCCAGCACCCACGTATGAAACGAAACTAAGTGTCAGAGCAACAAAAGCCATGTGAAAAAACTCAATAAAAATTGATTCTCTCCGTCTCTGTCTCTCTCACTGTCCTTCTTTCTCTCTCTCTCTCTCTCTCTCAGAAAAAAAAAAAAAGGACAGGCGGGCACATGAGATTAACAGAGGTTTTTCTCGTGTGTGTGTGTGTGTGTGTGTGTGCGTGTGTGCGCGCGTTGTACATATTGGAGGCATTCTGATAGGAAAGAGGCATCAGGAGAGGGATGTACTAGAGATACAGTAGAGCAAGGGTATCTGTGAAGGTCAAGAGAATTAGCGCCTGAGAGGACTGAGGGGTACCTCTTGCATTGCAAATGGAAGAAGAGAAGAAATGTAAGGAGGCAGTCTCTCTGCTGGCAGAGAATTAAGGAAACAGGACTGTCTAACACAGTCCTATTAGAGTTAGCTTTCTTCTCCTCTTTTTAGCCATGCTTCTTTTCCTTTTTCAAGTCATGGAGGCATAGGATCTGATAACTTGGGAGAGCGTGGTTCAGCCAAAGCCTTGGTATTATTTGACTTATATCACTGCCCTCTATTTTATTTCATTCTTCCCCTCAACCTAGATTCTGTGCAATATCCATGGACATTTAGAAATATAATTCTTTAAGTTGGAAGCTCATCGTAGGAGATAAGCATGTGTTTTCTAATTTTGTACCCACCTACTTCTTCAAAAACTTACACAAGAATAGCTCCTAAAAATAAGTATTTAATAAATAGAATAGAAATGCTACTGATTGTCCAACTTTAAAAACAATTTAGCACCTGTATTTCTTTTTTACTTCAGACATTATCATAATTTCTGTTTACATTTCATAAAAAGAGAGTTCATATATATGTTTTTAGTATTCAGAGAAAAACCTGGCACTTTATATAATTGGTTTAGTTCGTAGATGCTTGAGAGGCTTTTGTAATCTGATTCATTTAAATGACTTACAAATAAGTAAGAAAATATAGCCATATTTTTCTAGCATTGTTTTTTACAGGTTATTTAACATTAAGCATTTTTAAATATGTCTAAAAAACCATCGTGGTGGGGTAAAAAAGGATTTTTAGACATTTTAAGACCTATTTATTCCAAATCCAATGTAGAGCCATCCAGAAGTTAAGAGCCCTGGACTCTTTTCAGGCAGCACATATGCAGCTGATGTTTCCATGGTTTCACATTCCTAATGTCTCCTGAATACACCCTTCAGCATTGGTATTATTATATCCTTCTAACACTTGTGTCTCTTCTCCTCTCAGATATTGAGCCTGTATTTAATATCTGTTAACTTACATATACTCAAATACAAGTCATGTGATCGGAAATGTCTTCATGCTGTTAGTATCCCTAATTCATTTTCACAATTTTCATTCATTTAAGATCTGGTTACTTTCATGTTTAATAGTAGACTTTGTGACGAACACTGAGGCAGTACACTGATGGCGGTTTAGTGGTACATTGCTGCCCTCTAGCTTATGTTTGAAATGTTCTATGCACTGTGACAATTTATTAAAAAAGTCTTGTACATACCTGATAAATGGATAACAATTAGCTTTAAATGAAACTTAAATTAACAGTTCTACAAAATTAAATTTATAGAGTTATTAATTTCTTTCCTTTCTAGGTAAAATTAATATGATCAACGGAACAATCCTAAGTTAAGAATGAAAAGAAAAACTTCCTCTTACAGATCTTGTCATGTCACCTATAATTAGAGGTTTACATGACATTTCCTAATAATGTGAGCTCTAAGAATAAAGGTTACAGGACTTATTTATACTTCTGTTTATAATTCTTATTCCTTGCAGGTGTTCCAGAATTCAATAAATGTCAATCAATCAATGCATATGGTGTAAGCATAATTCAGTACTGTGCTTCTACAGAATAATACACACACGTTCATAAACCCAGAGACAGTGAGAGACAGTGATGGACACAAGTGTGACAATCAATGGTTTGTGGTTTTGTAGTTTTTGCTTTGTTTTGTTTTTGTTTTTTGCTTCACCACAACAGAAGTTTATTTCTCATTTCTCAGTAGTCTTCTGACAATTTGTGGTTTTCATTGGTTCCCAAATTTCTACCTTTTAATGAACTTCTTCAGGTCCTCTGTTTCTAGAAACTCAGAGGAAACACAATTTGATAAGTGTGATGGAGATCATAGAAAACAGGAGGAAAAGGAAGAGAATCAGTGGGAGGGAGAGAGGAAGGTACTGGGAAGGTACTGGGGAAGGAAATTAACCAAATTATATTATGAATATGTCACAATGAATCCTACTATTATTGGTTATTGCAATATACCAGCAAAGATTTATCAAATAAAAGGTGAACATCAGAAAGCAGATCGAAGTGATCATGATTTTAACAAGTAGAACCTTTCAATAACTTGTATATGCTTGTGGAATTCCTCTCCTTTGGATTTCTGCCCTCAAAGTAGAAATCAGAACCTCACTTTTCCACCTTTCTTATACACACAAGGAGTAAAGCCTCTGCCAATCAGATCCAGTCATTAAGTCCATGTGGGTCAACAGCACACGGAGGCCAGTGTTGGCATCCTGGGATGGTGCCTTGGGCTGGTCACAGTGGTGCTGCTTCCTAGTGACAGTGGCTGAAGATCTTCTGGAGCAGGGAAAGCACAGTTTATAAAACTGAATTTCTAACACCCTCAGATTCTGTAAACTTTCTTTTAATAAATCTCTTTCTGCTTAAAGTAGCTAGAATTTGCAGAAGCTTACTGAAAATAGTACATAAAAGGATCTGTAAAGAATAACAAATCTTTCAAAATGAGAAGGGGGAAAGAAAGGCATAGAATGTTCTTTAATCAGAAGACTAGGTACAATTTAATGCTTATATTAGTTTTAGATTAAGCAAGGTTTATTGAGCTCATTGAACATAACATGTATCATATGAGGACAGCTTTCTCATTCATTTCATTATTTGATGTTTGCTGTAATTTCAGAGAAAGGTATATGTGTTTTACCAAAAGAGATTTAAGACTCAGAGAAGCAAAGGGTTGAAAGAACTGGAATCAAATCCAGGTTTACACTCTGTCAGGATCTATACTATTCCATAAAGCCCTTCACTACACAACCCAGCATATTTTTTTAATTTTTTTATTTTTGAACAACCATACAAGTTTTTAACAAAATAATATAAAATTTGTATAGATTCTGGATATTACAATTACCCCCAGGAGTGCCCCCCCCCAATTACCCACCCTTATCTCTCCCTTCCCCTTCCCACAGTATCTCTAAAAAAGGATTATGTTGTATAGCATTATATCTTATCTGGATTTAACACATGATAATAGACCAACTTTCTCACTGGCCAGGATCTAGTCCCAACCTCCACAGATGAGTGGAGACAATCAACCATTAGTTCTCTGGATTAAGCTGATTTTACTCAGCATGATTTCTTCCATAGCCATCCATTTACCTTCAAAGGCTGCAATACCGTTGTTTCTAATTGCTGCGTAAAATTCCATGGTATAAATGAACCACAGTTTTTGGATCCATTCATCCAGTGAGGGATATCTGGGTTGTTTCCATAATTTAACCATTGTAAGTTCAGCTGCTATGAACATTGATTTCACGTTACACTGTATTGTGCTGACTCCAAATCCCCTGGAAAGATACCCAGGAGTGGAATAGCAGGGTCATATGGTGGGCTCATCCCTAGTTTTTAAGGATTCTCCACACTGCTTTCCAGAGGGGCTGTACCAGTCTGCAGTTCCACCAACAGTGTGTTAGTGTGCCTATCTCTCCACAGCCCTTCCAGCATCTATTATTGTTTATTTTCTTCATCTTTGCCAATCTGACTGGCATAAGGTGATATCTTAATGTGGTTTTCATTTTCATTTCTCTGATTACTAGAGACTTAGAGCACTTTCTCATGTATTCATTGGCTTGATCAATGTCCTCTGGTGAGAAGTTTCTATTTAGCTCTTTGGCCCATTTATTAATTGGGCTGTTAGAAATCAGGACTACTCCACCCTGCTTTCTGGGGGGTTTTTTATTTTTTTTTTAAATTTCACTAAATTTTCATCAGTGTGTTATAGTTATACACAATACTGAGATTCATCGAATATATTTACACATGCATATAACATAATTTGGTCAATTTCCTTCCCCAGATCCTCTGGTCTCTTCTCCGTCTCCCTGCCTTTGCCCCCCTTCCCTTTCTTGCTTTCTATTTTCCATGGTCCTCATCAAGCTTATCAAATTGTGTTTCCTCAAGAGTTTTTAGAAACAGAGAAGCTGAAGAAGTTCATCAAAAGGCAGAAATTTGGGGGCCAACAAAAATCACAAACCATTGATTGTCATGCTGTGACCACTTCCATCTTTACTGGCTCTGGGTATATGAAAGTGTGTTTATTATATGAAAGTGTGTGTATTGTACTGTAGAAGCACACTTACACCGTATACACTGATTGATTTACATACTCTGAATTCTAGAACACCCACAAGGAATAAGTATCAGTACAAAAATATGAAAGACCTGTAACCTTTTATCTTGTAACTCACATTCTTATTAGGAAACGTCATGTAAACCTCTGATTATAGGTAACGTAAGAAGAGCTGTAACAGGCAAGTCATTATACCCATAGGTAATCTTTTAATACTTATAATGGGAAACCCAAGATTAAAGATATTGTACAATAATACATATTTTATAAACATTTTGGTGAGTCAGCTTTGTTAACAGGTGACCTGGAAATACATTAATAGACTGTTCTATGTTGCTGATAAGGCTGGGTTTTACTGCAGGCTTTCGATTTTTATTTATAGTAAAGATTTTAGATCTTTCATTGCCTTCAAAACCATCATTTCTGGCTTTATTGTTATTCAGACACTATAAAATGAAATTTTAGATTATCAAATGTCTTTGAAAACAGCAACTTCTTACTATAATAGTAATGTTTTAATTTCTAGTCTTAAAACATTATCGTTTTTAATTTATATTTCTTATGTATACTCATTTAATAAACAACTTTAAATTCAGTAATCACATTTCCCCCTAAGCTTTGATTAGAACAATTATGGTAAATGAAAATAAGAAAGTAATTTCTGTATAGAGATTCAAAAAGCGTCCTTTTCAAGCCATAAAGCAGTATTCCAAATAGTTTTCTCAGTATCAGGCTTACAAAAAATATGCACTCTGTTCTGCTTAAGAAATACAGATCTGGGGCTGGCGCAGTGGCTTGGCAATTATGGTGTTTGCCCTGCATGCTCAGGTACACCCCAGCACCCACATACACAAATAAGTGCCAGAGCAATGAAAGCCATGTGAAAAACTCAATAAAATTGATTCTCTCTGTCTCTCTCTCTCACCGTACTTCTCTCTTTAAAAAAAAGAAAAAGAAATACAGATCTAAAACTTTTCCTTGTCTGCTGTTGTCATTGTCTTGGGCTTTGCATAAAAAAGTGCTCAGTAAATGCTATTGAATGAATATCTCTTTGACCTCAAAAACAGGCAGCCTATGGACAGATAAGAGAAATAGAAAACCAAATAATGGAAGTTTTACATCTACCTAGCCACTTTTTCTTTAATCCTAATCTCTCTTGGCCAATCCACACTCATTTATGCTACCAACTGATTTGAAATACACAACTGAATGTTTTCTGTGGACTCACTACCAAACATGTAACACAGACATAGTGTTTCCAATTACATAATTTCTTCACAGGGCCTCCTGAGCTTTGTTTTTAAAGTTATGATAATAATGTATAAGGAAAAGGAAATAAAGGCTACAAACGCTGTGATTAGCAGAGATTTTGTAACAGTTTTACTCGCTGTTGTAAAACTAAACAAAAGTATTAATCAGGTTTCATGAAGGTCTGTGAACTATGAAGCAGTCAATGCAACTCTATTAGGGTGAGAGATGATATGATTGCTTTGTGTGAGTGGATCTCACTGAGTAACCCAAATTCTCCTCTCCAGAAGAAAGATAACAGAAACAGTCTTTCACTGGTTCTTATATCTTTATTCTTTCATCCCCAAATCCTTCAAATGTGCCATGCACGCACATGTATACACACACTCACACACATAAGCAAGCAAGGTGTTTTCCTTCAAGTGACCCAGAACCCAAATCGCTGCATCTTGAAGGAGATAGAAGCTGATTTCTCTTTCAGGTAAATATCAGGCAAGAAAGCGGTTTCCACCTCATGGCTCTGCCTTCTGGAGAGAGTCACATTCATGCAGGCAAGCCAGCAGAAAGGGTGAAGACAAAGGAAGGGAAGGATCCAGCACCCGGCATCTGTCCTTCAAGGATGCTTCCTAGAGCTTCCAAACAACACTCAAACCCACGACTCCTTGGCCTGAACCTAACAACATAATCACATTCAGCCACAATGGAGGCTCAAAAATATCATTTTTATTTTTCATCATGTCTTCCCAACTAACACACTGAGGTTCTACTGAGTACAGAGAATGAAAATTGACCAACAACTAGCAAGCTCCCATGAGGTGTCCTTCCCTGCAGGAATTGTGTGGGATTCATTCTCAGAGGTTTCAGGGCAGATTCCCCACACACCCTACATCACCTTTCTCTAGAAGCTTTAATTCACTCACAAACTTTATTCTAGTGTTTCCACATATACTTCTGCCTCAAAAGAGAAGTGAGAATAATGAAGGACACACCAGCTTTCACTTTTTAAGCCATTAAGTACTAAGAATTTTAATAGGAGGAACTGAGCCAGACTCTAGTACTCTGGTTGCGTGTTTGCCATCTAAATTGAGACACCGTCATGTTTTAATTGAATGTAAAATCTTCTATTTGATCCTAAGCAGTAGAACAGTGTTTTCATTTGCTAGTAACTAAACCTTGGACTTTTTCTCAAAAAGTGCTCAACTTTAGTGGTGCAATATCATCACATGCAAACAGAAGTCTGGAACATTTAATATTCTTTGCAGAAATATCAACTTCTGTGGACAACAGAATTAATAATGTAAATACAAACTTAAGCTGCAGAAAAATGTAACCCTGGTTAGCTAGGCAGTTGTTCTCACACTCCACAGAACACAAGTAGTTTCAGAAGAAAGTGTAGTTGCAAAGAATGAAGGAGGGTTGGGGATGTAGTTCAGTGGTACAGTGGTACAGCAAGCCTAGCATGCATGAGGCCCTGGATTTAATCTCCAGCACTGCAGAAAAAAAATGAAAAAAGGATGAAGCAAAACAGGCAGGTTTCATCCCTACACACACACACACACACACACACACACACACATACACACTTTTATATATTGGGCTTCTTATTGTAAAAAAATAAAAAAAAAAATCAGAAGCCATGGGTGTAAATTCAGGCGTGGGTCTTTATTGGGATTTGCTGCTCCCTGGCCAAATTCACCTGTGCCACCATAATGAGGGTGGGCATGGGAAGTGACGGCGGGCAGGGGAAATGGCGTGAGGGAAAATGGTGCTGAACCTTGGCTGGGAAACTGCACTTATTGTTTTGGGGAAATGAGAGAAGTTGATGGGGTTGGCCTTTCAGAGATTGGCTGGTGGATCCATCAATCATCAGGTGTTTGTCTGCCAGCGTCTTGACTGGTTGTTCTTTTCATGGGCAAGCTGCCTGATGCCCTACCCTTTAGCCAGCCAGCTGCTGCGGAGAAATCTAGCACTTATGACAAATTGTTTGAAAAAAAAAGCTTTGACCACTTTTAAAATCTTCTCATGATTCCCAGTCCTAATTCTATTTCCTATGGATGGATTCCTGGGGACATTACAACCTTGAAATCACTAAACCTTTAAACACCCAGGGAGTAAGGATGAAAAGAGAAGGGACATGTAAATGCTTCTAGTGACTTGCCATGATGACATGTTATTGTCATATTTATTTAATATACTCAGAAAGAGCATAATGATGTTTGCAACTGGATCCTCAATACATCTTGATTAAGATTATACTAACTTATTTTTCCCTGGTGGCCACATCCATGTGTAGTCTTGAAATTATTCCTTTACTTTTTAGTTATTTAAATTGTTTTCTAATGCTTACATTCTTTTCAATGTGTAAATGTATTTATTGCCCCCAAACTGAATATTCCTGTGTAGGTCACATAACACCAAGGAAATGAGGACTGACTGACAAGAGCTGGTTCAGTTTGCATCTTACAGTGTCACTGCAACTTTATTGCTTATACATGGTTAGAATCCCCTCAGCAGTCCACTTCATCTGGCAAATATTTTATGGGGACAAAGAAGAGTGAAAATATTTGTAGTCTTGTTAATCACAAAAGTTCAATCTTTGTTTTCAGACAGATCAACTACTTAAGTTACAATAACATATCTAAAGCAATAGTTAGGAGTTCTGTTCTAAATGAAATATTCTAAGAATTTATTTCTCTCGGCATCTGTTTCTTCATTTTCCAACTCATATTTCTTCATGGCAACAAAATAGCGAATAAAAGTGTCCCCTAGAGCCTCTCTCAGACATTGATCTTCCTCCAGGGCCACAAGGGCATCTTCTAGTTTCAAGGGGATCTCCGAAGGCCTTGACTGAGAAAGGTCTGCGTCCTCATCTGGATAAACCAAGGCACCATCGCTGTTCTGCAGTCCATCCAAGCCTGCAGCAACAGTCGCAGCCAGCACCAAGTAAGGGTTTGCTGTCGCTGAACCTAGTTTATTTTCTATCCGGGTGCCTTTCTCACCATGACACTTGATATTAAAAGCACAGCTGTTATCATTGTATCCCCACGTTGTAGGCACGCTTTCCTTCAGGTCTTTACTCTCCTTGGAATAACGCTTTCGGCAGCTAACAGCAGGTGCCATCAGGCAGCTGAGAGCCGCAGAGTGCTTCAGAAGTCCTGCCAACCATTTTCTCCCATTGACCGTGAGCTGTTCCGTTCCAGAACTGCTGCAGAACATGTTTTTCTTCCCACCAATGTCCCACACACTATGAGACAAGATTCCAGAATTGCAGAATCCAGTCTCAATGAAAAAGCTGGCGATGTAATTATATTTCCTTGCAACTTCTTTGACACCTGTTCTGAGCGTAAATGCATTATCAGCTGAATTAATGCCAAATTCAGGCAGAAAACATATTTCCATCTGACCAGGTCTGGTAGAAGAGGAAAAGCTCTCAACATTGGCCCCAGTATGATACAGGCCATCCACAAGTTCCTGCATAAAGGGCTGGTCATGATTATTTAGTATTGTCGAAGCAGGAAAAGATATGGTCTTTGAATTGATAACTTCAGGCACACCAAAAATGCAAAAATCATAGATGAAGGCAGAGAGCAGGGAAAAGCCGGAGTCCTGCAGCTGGCTCAGCTGCCTCTTGGCGATGTACCTGGGGGACGTCAGCAGAGGCTCCCCGGTCACAGTAAAGGTGTCACATATCACTCGTGCAGTTCTCCCTGCCCACGGCAAGACTCTAAATGTTGATAACTCTGGGATCAGGACTATGTCACTGTTGAAACAGGTGGCTCTTATGTGATTCACCTCGTTGTCCTTCGGATTTGGCATCAATTCAAGATAACCTCGGGGCATGAAAACACCATGGATCACTTTTTCCTAAAACAGGGGTGAGGATAAATTAATTAGATTTTGAAACTTGAAAACAAACAAAATGGCTGAGAAAGAGCCATGCTAATGAGAAATATATACCAATATCTATACATACGTTTAACATCTGCTTGTAGTCACAGCAGATAAATTTTAGATATATCAGAACAAAGCCCCCAAAGGCACTTTTATAAATAATTGTTAATAGTTTAAGCCTTGGAGGTTTTTCTATGTTTGCTCATAGACAGGAAAACAGAAGTTATAAATGCTATAAACATATATAAATAAATGGTGTAATGATAAAGAAAATCTATTTACAGCAAAAGACAAAGATTTTAAAAGCCTTATGGAAATATTTTAAATTATCATAAAGTACAGTACTTTTTATTCTATAGTATAGTTGTGAAAACCTCAGAGAAGGTTTTATTTGGGTATATTATAATTGTTCATTATTAATATTTTAACTGGACATATTTATGGTAAGGTGTGATAACAAAACACATGTGCAAATGTGTACTGATCAAACCAGGGTAATTAATGCTTCTCTCATCATCATTACTTTGTGTTTGGAGTCGTCAAGCACATCTCTTCCAATTATTCAAAGTAAAATAGGTTATTATGAGCTATAATCATCTTACCATGTTGTACAACGCTAGAACTTTTTTTTTTAAATAGAGACAGTGAGAGAGAGAGAGAAAGAATCAATTTTATTTAGTTTTCCATGTGACCTTCATTGCTCCAAGACTTTGTTGTGTACGTGGTGCTAGGGTTCGAACTCCTGTGCTCGTACTTGCCAGGCAAGCGCCGCAAGTACTGTAACCACTGAGCCAATGCTCCAGCCCCCAACACTAGAACTTTCGACTACTATCTGTTTTAATACCCATTATTCAACCTTTATCCACACTCCCTTCACCTTCCCCAGCTTCTAGTAATCATTATTCTAGGGACTGTAGATAGAGATCAAATTTTTTTCCCATATCCACATATCAGAGAGAACATATGGTATTTGTCTTTCTGAGTTTGACTTATTTCATTTAATATAATGTCTTCCAGTTCCATCCATTTTGCAGCAAATGATAGGCTCTAAGTCTTTTAATGGCTGAATAATATTCCATTGTTCTTTATACATCCATCAGTTTTTAGAAATCTAGGTTAATTTCATATCTTAGCTATTATGAATTGTGTACCAATAAATAGGACCACCATGTAATCCAGCTATCTCACTTCAGCATATATATCCAAAAGAAATATTAGCACATAGAAGAGATATAACTTATTCTATTATAATCCCCCAAGTTAACTGACTCTCACAATTCTATAGTAAAAAATCCTCAACTTTCTTCAGAGAGCTGACCACGCCTACAGCACACGGAACAGTTGTCCAATACCCTGGTTTCATTCTTCTGACAGTTTCTCTTCTCCCTTTATTCATTTTTACAGCCCACTTAAGACTTAGCTACCTCACTGTCTCACAGAGTCCCAGAATCCTCATCTATGAATATAGACCTATATCTCCAAAGTTAAAGTTTCCAAAATGTTTTAGCCTTCCAGGCAGTATGAACTGGGTGTCAGCAGATCTGGCCTCTGGTCATAACTTTTTATTAATTACTGATGTGAAGCTAAGCAACTTGTTGGACTATGTGCCTCAGCTTCCATGTCTATAAAACAAGTGTGCTACTGAGTGATTACTAAGGCACTTTCTAGTCATATATCTCTGGGGTTTAATGGATTTCATCATTTAACTTTTGCTATGTGCCAGGCAACACGGAAGTGATGAGGTTATACAGTTGAACAAATACATAAAATAATATCAACAGGTTTCATGTGTTGATAGTTGCATTAATAGGAAGAGAAAAGACCCTGACTATAAAATGTGATTTTCATGAAGTAATTATCAAGAAGTTAATAAAACATGCTAAGATTCTGCAAGGAAGACTGACTGTTTCTTATTTTATTCCCAAATCCCAGAGACTCTTTTGCTGTGACCGGGAGCCACTGCATCCTTCAGTTTCCACCAATTTTGTACACATTTTCAAATGCTATATGGCTAGACTGATCCAAATCTGCTTTTACCAGCAATAACGTTGAGTGAACTAAGCACTTTTGGGGACCCATTTAATTTTGCAAATTACTCAAAAACTTATGCGTGTATGTTTTATACACACATACACACACATTGTGGGATCTTAGAACATTTTAGTATGAACTCCATTCAAATTTTCATTGCAACAAATAATATTATTTCTCTACTTGTTTATTTTTATTTTTATTTTTTGCTGCTGTGATTAAAAGGCCTGTAATGAACAATTTTAGAGGAGGAAAAGTTTATTTGATTGGGGGCTCATGATTTCAGAGGTTTCAGTGTGCAGATAGCAGGCTCCATTCCTTGGGGCTTAAGGTGAGGCAGAATGTCATGGCAGAAGAGTGTGGTGGTGGAAAGTGATTCAGGGCATTGCAATCAGGAAGGAGAGAGAGAGAGAGAGAGAGAGAGAGAAAGTCTCCACTTGCCAAATATAAAATATATATTCCAAAGGCATGTCCCCAGGGACCCACCTCCTTCAACCACACCCTAGCAGCCTCCAGTTACCACTCAGTTAATCTCTATCAGGGGATTAATTTGCTGATTGGGTTAAGGCTTCCAATCATTTTACCTCTTGGCCTTCTTACATTGTCTTTCACAAGAGCTTTTCAGAAACCTCACATCCAAACTATGACACCATCTTATATTGTTAGTTCTGTGTGTATCTAAAATGAGGGATAATGTATTTTACTCATGAAATCTCTAGGAGTTATTGCAATTTACATTTGTGTTTATTTTCACTCTACTGTTAATAGTACAGAATAGTTGGTTACCATTTCATTCCAATAGTCTTTCACAAACATGAAGAAGAGTAAAAAGTCGAATTTTATTCTTCAGGCTGTTTAATCTGTATTTTTCTTAACATTCTTTTCTAGCACAATCATTTTGTTTATTCCTTTTTCAATATGCTGAATTAAAACTTCTCCCCATTATTTCTTGGAAATATATAAATACATAGGAACATATCTTGTTCATGATAATAAATTATTTTAAATTGTGTTATAAAGTATGGTGACAACTTCACAGCTTGATATAGAAAACTCTGAACTCAATAAAAATCCTTGCAGAATAATTCAACATCCTATGACAACTGAAATTTGGACCACAGGGAAGGTCACCAATTGAAATAAACTAAGAATTAGTTCTACAGCAGTATATCATATTTTGTTTAGCTCAAAGATAGAAAGCACCCACATTATCTGCATATAATTTAAATTTAAAGAAAAGCACTTTGGTTGAACAAAGATAACAAAGATTTTTATCATAGGTCACTTTGGCCTTTTCCAATTATGTAACAGTCTTGTCCTCCATTCTTAGGAGGTGATCTGTTTTTCTTTCTTTTTTATTGAAATATTTATTTGTTGAACAATCACATAAGTTTTTAATGAAATAATATCATATGAATATAGATTCTGAAGGTTAAATTTACCCCCAAGAGTGCCCCCAATTACCCACCCTTACCCCTCCCCTCCCCTTCCCAAAACATTTCTAAAAATATATTAGGTTGTATAACTTTACACCTTATCCAGATTTAACACGTGATAATAGACCTCCCTTCTCAATGGCCAGGGTCTAGTTCCAGCCTCTTAAAAATCAGTACTTTTTGTTTAATAAGAATGAATGCAGGGCTGGAGCAGTGGCTCAGCAGTTACAGCGCTTGCCTGACATGCGCTATTAGGGGAGTTTGAACCCCAGAACCACCTACACAATGAAGTGTCCATCAGCAAAAGCCACATGAAAAACTAAATAAAAATTGATTCTCTCTTTCTCTCTCTCTCTCTCTCTCTCACTGTCCTTCTCTTTTTGAAAAAAAAAAAGGAAAGAATGCTTAGCTCAAATGTATCAAATGTAGAATAAAAGGACATAACAAAACTCAACTAGAGGCAGCAGATCCCATAGGAAAAAATAAAGCCCTAAACTGGAAGGGAAGAGTCACATATTGATCTCCTGCTCTGTTGCTGCCTGTCTGCATAATTTTTAGAAAGATTTTCTTAACTTTTCCAGGCCTCACTTTCTTCATATATAACTTTGAAAAAAAGAGGTATTATATTATGTATTCTATGCCTTCATGGTCTAAGTTAGTAATTTTCAAATTGACATTTTAATGTCCACAAATAGAAAAAAAATGTTTTAAAATTATTCTTATAAAGAGCTAAATTAATTTTCACTAATTCCTGAGAAGATTCAAACTATTGACGCCACGCTTGGTCTAATGTGTTTTCCGAGCATAACTGTGTGGGAAACATCGCTTAGATTAACTTGCACAAATTAACTTGTTTCTAAGGTCTATTCATAATAAATTTTCCAAAAAAACTATTTAATCTTAAATTACTAATTCTCATGATACAAATATTCACTATGATTTATGTCTTTTTAAAGTTCCAAAATGAATTTAAAGTGTTTTGTTTAAACGTGTATATACTCTATGATAGTTAAGTAAGAATAAAATAAGACCAGCTACATAATGAAATAAGTGAATTATTAGAAAACTAAGAATAAGTACATCAATTGAGAGGCTGTACGATGAGTTATACCAAAACTCCCATGATTCACAAACTTTTTCCTAGCTGAACTCCAGAAAAAAAGTGGTATTGATATGTGGGCTACAGAACAACAAAATGAAAAATATTCTCCATAGCAATTTGTAAAATAAGAGGGTAAATATTTTCTTTTCATATCCATCACATCAATCTTCAGCAAATGTAAGCAGTATATTGAGTTATAGTTTTGTAAATGTGTTCCGCTGAAAAACTACAGTAATGTTCAAAATATGTAGCTTTCAGATGCCATCAATGGAATAAATGATTACAATTTGACAAAAAAAAAACTAAATAGCAAATAATTTTATACTGAGTTCTGGAAAGTGACTGAAGCACCAGTTTTATTTTCCTGTTGATTGAAAGAGCTTCATATGCATTGCCTTCTGGACCTGTCATTGGTAAATTCCACATTTTGTTATCAAAATTAACCAGCATGTGTTCTTAACTGAATAAGGAGGGAACAATATTCTCCATTCAAGTTCAAAGTCTTTCTTAAGAAACAATTGTTTGTTGTACTTGGATTGAACTCAAGGGTGCTCTACCACTGTGCTATATCCCCAGTCATTTTTATATTTTATTTTGAGACAAAGTTCTTGCTAACTTGCTGAAGCTGGCCTCAAACTTGTGAGCCTCCTGCCTCAGCCTCCATAGTTGCTGGGATTAAAGGCTTGCTGTGCCTGGCTCTTTGTTCATAGCAGCTCAATTTACAATAGCTAAATTGTGGAATCAATCCAGACACCACACACACACACACACACACACACACACACACACAAACACACAATGGAGTTCTACTCAGCTATTAGAAACAACAAAACTGCAGTCTTTGAAGGTAAATAGATGGCAATGGAAGAAATTGTGCTGAGCAAAGTTAACCAAACCCAGAGACACAAAGGTCAAATATTTTCCCTCATTTGTGGAGGTGAAAGCTAAACCCAGGCTCGGGTGAAAGGAAATCAAACTCATTTATTGGATCACCAAGGGCATAGCAACACATAATCTCAGCAAACCATACACATGTAAGTGGGGAGTAGGGAAGAGGAGAGGTGGAAGATGGAAGAGGGAGGGATCTAGGGAGACAATCAACAATGTAGCATTCTCTTTATCCGCATCCCCCACCCAAAGTGAAATAATATTTATGCAAACATTTAATTCTGGAAAATTCACAATCTTATACACACACATATATATACATATAACCTATATGGTCATTTACATCTGTTATAGTGGCATAATATAGAAGAGTCAACAGACTGGGGTGTTGGCAACATGGGGGTAACTATGGTTTAGGATCAAATGTGTATCATATTGTTGCTTTACATACATTTACGATTATACAACTCAACTCTTTAATAAAAAAAATTTTTAAAAACTAACTTTGACCCTGATGGAATCCTTCAAAAAGTGTCTTCAAGATATCCCATTTTTTACCAAAATTCCAAAATTAATGAATATAAAAATTACCTTAAGCTTTGGGTATGTGTCAGCAATTGAGGATTTGCCTACCAACCTCAAAATCAAGTTCAATCCCAAACTCAAGATAAAGTTCAACCCCCAGCATAGTGAACAAAAATTAAAATATTAAACATTGAATAAAAAAGATATCCCATTTTTCCTAACATAAGCAAATAGGAAAAATTATAATTAGATATTAAAACGCTAAATGTATGACATACTTTTAAAATAATTAAACTTGGAAGATGCTTAAACTTTATACTTTCTTAAATGCTATTGAATGATGCCTCTTCCTGAGAAATTTGATGTTTAACAATAAATCAGTCATTAAAATAAATATATGACCCTGGCATAGTGGCACATATCTGTGATCGGCAATGGGAGGATTGCAAGTTCAAAGCAACATACTTAGACTGTGTCCAAATTTTTAAAAAAAATTAAAATGGGTGGGGATGTGGCTCAGAGGTATACTGCCCCTGGGTTCACTCCCCAGTACTGAAAAAAATATTTTTTTAAAGGTCTAGGGATGAAGCTCAGTGGTAAAGCATCCCTGGGTTCAATCTCCAGTACAGAAAAATAAATAAGCAAACAAGCATATGCCATAAATTGACCATAAGAAAAATAATATTAGAAAGTTTCAAAACAGATCCCCAAATGCAATATTTCTTGATATCACTGTTTTCAAGAACTAAATATTCATTAAGTCATCCAACATCAGTGGGGCATTTTCTTATCAGTTAGCACTGAAAAGGATATGCTTCTTATCTAGCAAATTCTTTCTATTTAATCATTTTCCCTTTTTGTATTTGCTCTTGGGTCTGCTGTTGCAATTTTCTCATGTCAAATAAAATATAATCTTCATAACTGCAGTAAGAAGAGAAAAGATAATTCTATGGAGGGAAATTATTCCAGGCAGAAGGACTAAAATTACTAGTCTTAATGAGTTTTGTGCTTCTATTGGGTAAAAGGATTGTTGTTTGAGAGCTGAGAGTATATACGTTCAGCTCCTTGGGGGACAATAATGTGTTTAGATAGAGACAAGGAAAAAGCAAAATAAGTTATTGGTTTTCAGCTTGAATTGCTGTGTAGATTACAAGAAAATAAGGGCAAGTGATAAGGCCCATTTGCTTGCTAATGGTCATGAAATTACATTCAATCATAACTGTGTGTAAAACTCACTTGGAAAAAGTGTGCAGGGATACTCTTAGATCTGGACACACCATGCAGGTCTGTTGCTTCAAATCTCACAAACTGGAGATGATTTTTGGCCATTTCTTGTTTAATGTGTTTCATTCTAGAAGAAATTTGAGGTGGAGTCAAAATTTGAGTGTTGTCCCTGGTGCAATCTGTAAAAATAAAGAATGGCTCTAAGTCACTCCATCATGATGAACTGAGAAGTTAGAGACAGTGAATTAGTCACTATGATCATAAATAAAAGCAAAATGTATCCATCATGCAAGCTGTGTCTTCACCTTTCTTACACTGCCTTTTGCCATGTTCCCAAGAACCTTTTGTCTAAACAGCATTAGAGATTGTTTATCAGTTAGGACCAGGTTAAATTAACATTGTTTGCATAAGGTTATAGCAATATGATATGTACTGAAAATCTGTTTGCTTATGGAAATTAGCACATATTTGCATAACTGGACAGTGCTGGCACCATAAAAATCTGTTTATAGATGACTATCATTGAAGAATTTGGGGGCTTCTTGCACTACCTGATATTTCCTAAATTAAAAGTTTCTACATGACCCACAATAAAAATTATTTTAATTTATTTCCTGTGGTTTTGTTTGTAGTTTATAATTTTTTTATTTAGGGTTTTTTTTAATTTGGTTTTTGGTTTTTGCCTAAAGGATTTTAAATCTTTGTAATGACCCCTAAATCTATATCTCTGTAAAATCTAAAATTTGTTTAAGAAAAAAAGCTTTTTAAGAACAAGAGCATAGATGAAAAATAACAATTGCATATTTATTTTTAAAATGTTCAAGACTATTAAGATAGTCTGCAAATTCTAAAACTGGGGAGATAGAAAAGGCTGGAGATAGATAAATCATCTAACCTAACCAATTCATTATCTTGAGTCAAAAAGGGGTATAATAAGATACTCAAATCACATTTTCAGTTCTTTGCCAAGATGAAAACTAGAATGTGGGCTTCTTGACTCTTTGTGGGGAGCCTTTTACCACGTTAAGGAATATATCTATAGAACAGGAAGCATCAGGCACACAGTGCACATGTAAGTGTTAGTTACAGGCAGAACTTTTAGGAGGTGCCAGAGAATCTTGGTTCAGCTCAAAGTGCTGAAGCCCACCTGCCTCCTTTCAAATCCAGCCTTTGCCTGGCAATTTTCTTATCCTTTTTGTGCCTATGCTATCTTGTAGATAAAATATCACCTAATTTATAGGCTTGTTATAAGGATTAAACAAGTTATTTAACTGTTACTGGCAGACAGTAAGCACCATGTAAGTGCTGCTTAAATGCGTGAAGTGAGCACAATTATCCTAGTAAATGACACTGCCATCATGCCTGCATTTGAACACCCGTCAATCTGTCACATTGCCGACATTGAACAGCAATAATTTTGCAGTGTTACCTGAATATCCTATTCAAGATACAATTAGGTTTTAAAAATAAGCATAAAATTGGCAGTTTAAAAACACAGATTAAGTAGATTTTAAGCACATGAAGCATGAGGAAAATAAATTGTTGGTTCTACCTATGCAAATATATCAGAGATAATGTCCTGTCACTGATATATTTGGCTACTCTGAGACTCCTGAGGCTTTATAACTACCTCCCATTTAACACAAACAATTAAGTTGTAGCGATTACAGTGTTTCATGCTAAATTAACAGTTGCTGTGTTCACAGCCTATTCCGAAATATTGAGTGAATAGCCCGTGTTGAATAATGCTTCTTAAATAAAATAAAATTTATAAGCATTTTAAAATAAGGAAATTTCCAAATAATAAGAATTCTAAACATAATAAGCAATCATATATAAGCTATAAAGAAGGCATCATTAAAGAAAAAAAGGTAATTTTATTGATTCACCAATAATAGGATAAGAGATCTTATTAGTTATTTGCCTTATATGTATCTTCCAAATTTTCTACAATAGATACATGTATTTTAAAATTCAAAAATATCCATCCACTCCAGATAGATTTTTTTCATCACCCT
>PVKS010032174.1:0-22777 GCA_004027875.1 Aplodontia rufa | reverse complement strand
GAGAAACAACTTTATTTAGTTTTTCACATGGCCTTAGTTGCTCCAACACTCAGTTGTGTCCATGGTGCTGGGGTTTGAATCCGGGTCCTTGTGCTTGCCAGGCAAGCACCGAAACCGCTGAGCCACCGCTCCAGCCCCAGGAGTGGAGTTTTTTTGAAATCTTTAACAGAATTCACTAGTGAAACACCTGAACCTGGAGCTGTCTTTGTGGAATTTCTGTTTTGGTAATTATTTTGACTTTCTAAATAAATGTGGGACCATTCTGTCATCTTGTGTCTATTTTGGTAAGTTCAGACTTTTCAAACAATTTCATTGAAGTCAAACTTCTTGGCATAAAGTCATTTTTAATATTAACATATTATCTTTTTAATTTATGAGGTATATGTGATGATATCCTCTTATATAACTCATAGTGACAATTCATATTTTTTTCTTAATATTCTTGGCTAAAGTTTTTTCAGTTGCAGTAGTTTTTTCTTAAAAACAATCTTTCTTTTGTTTTCTAATTCCTCGATTACTTCTCTTATGTTATTTCCTTCCATCTACTTATTTGGGACCTTCTTTTCTTTTCTTTTCCCCCTCCCTAGCATTTTTTTTCCTTTTTTTTTTAAGAGAGAGGGAGAGAGTGAGAGGAAGAGAGAACCAGTTCTATTTAGTTTTTCATCTGGCCTTTATTTCTCTGACACTTAGTTGTGTATGTAGTGCTAGGGTTTGAACCCGGCTCCTTGCACATGCCAGGCAAGCACTCCAACTGCTGAATCACCATTCCAGCCCGCCCCCCAGCTTTTTAAGGAAGAAACTTAGAATGCTTTTGATCTTCCTTCTTTTTAAATACAAGCTTTTAAAACACAAATTTCCTTCTAAGACTGCTTTAGTTCAATACCACAAATTTTGAAATATTGTTTTCATTAACATTTAATTAGAAATATTTCCTAATTTTCCTTTTGATTTATTCTTTGATTTATGTATTACTTATAAATACGCTATGCCACTTAGCACATTTGGGGATTTTTCCAAGGATGCGCCTGATATTGATCTCTAATTAAATGGCAGGAGAGCAGGGGACTCGAGTGGTGGCTCAGTGGTTATGGCAATTGCCTGGCATGCGTAAGGATATGAGCTCGAACCCCAGTACCATGTACACAACAAAGTGTTTGAGCAATGAAAACCACATGAAAAACTAAAAGAAATTGATTCTCTCTTTCTCTCTCTCATTGCCCCTCTCTCTAAATAAATAAATGGCAGGATAGCTTCAGAATTTTTAAGTCAGTGGAGACTTGTTTACTGGTGTAGCACATGACCTATCTTGGTGGACATTTCATTTGTACTTGGAAAAAAATGTATTTTATAGTCATTGGATTTAGTACCTTATAAATGTTAATCTGATAAAATTAACAGTGTTGTTCAGATGCCTGCATTCTCATTGGGTTTTTGTTACCTGCTCAATCAATTACAGGAGAGGGGTGTTTATATTTCCAGCAAAGATTTGGACATATCTGTTTCTTCCTTCAGTTTTGTTAGTTTCCCTTCATGAGTTTTGTTGCTTTGTTTTTAGGGACAGAAGCATTATGATTTTTGAGTCTTTCTGATGAACTGCACCGTTTATCGTTATGAAATGTTTCTCTCCGGCAGTATTCCATAACTTGAAGCATGATATTAGCATAGTAAGGTTGTATTTCCTATGCTCACTGTTTACCATTCTTTCAAGTGCCTCTTTTATAGACAGTATGTGGTTGGGTGTTTTTTCTAAGCCAGTGTGATAATTCCTGCTTTAGTTGTAGTGTTTGGCTCATTTATATTTAATGCAATTATGAATCTACCATTTTTCTGTGCATCCCATTGGATCTTAGTTCTACTGTTCCTCCTTTCTTGCTTTATCTTGGAATAATTGAATATTTTTTGCATTCTAATTTAAGGTAGATATTGGTTTTGTACCCATACCTCTTTTACTATTTGTTATGGTTTGGATGAAAGGTGTCACCCAAAAATTCAGTATGTGAGACAGTACAAAAAGCTCAGGTGAGATGATTGGGCTATAGGAACCTTAACCCAATCAGTGAGTTAATCCCTGATAGATTAACTGGTAACTGTAGGCTGGTAGGGTGTGGCTGGAGGAGGTGGGACATTGGGGGGCCTTTGTAAAGTCTCCCTCTTTGCTTCCTGGAGCCATGCCATGACCCAGTCCCCTCTGCCACACTCTTCCACCATGATGTTCAGCCTCACCTGGAGCCCCAAGGAAGGGAGCCAGCCACTTATGGGGTAAGACCTATGAAACGGAGAGCCCCCCAAATAAACTTTTCCTCCTAAAATCATTTTTGTCAGGTCTTTTAGTAACAGCAATGAAAAAGCTGACTAAAATTTATTATTATTATTATTATTATTAGTAGTAGTAGTAGTAGTAGTATTTTAATGGTCACCATAGGGATTATAATATGCATCCTGAACACAGTCCATGTAGGGACTTTATCTGACTTTCACATACAATGTATAATCATGTACACAGATCATTTAATTTGCTCTTTCCATAGGTATTACATCTACATATATTATAAACCCATCACATAGTATCATTTTTTTTTTTTGCCTCACGCAATCTTTTAAAGAAACCAGGGAAGAAAGTATATAATATATAATATACAAAATAATTTAAATTTACTTTACTCAAAATTTACAATTTCTAATGGTCTTCCTTCCTTAATTCTAAATTTCTATCTTGTGTTATTTATTTTCTGCCTAGCAACAATTTATCTCAGTTTTTATTCCACCTTCATTTTGAAGTATACTTTTGCCTGTGTATATAATTCTGAATAGGTAACTCATTTTGTTTCAACTTTTTTTTTTTAAAGAAAGAGGGACAGTGATGAGAAAGAATTTTGTTTAGTTTTTCATGTGGCTTTTGTTGCTCCTACACTTTATTGTGTATGTGGTGCTGGGATTTGAACCTGGGTCCTTATGCATGCCAGGCAAGCGCTATAACCACTGAGCCACTGCTCCAGCCCTCTTTCAACCTTTTCAATGTGTCCTTACATTGTCTTCTGATTTTCATTGGCAGTTATAAGAAATCAACCATTATTCTTATGGCTGTCCTCCTATGTGTAAAGGATCACTTCTTTTTCTGTATCAACTTTCAGTGTTTTTAGAAGTTTGTGATCAACCCAAGTATGATTTTCTTTGTATTTTTCTTGCATGGGTTTTCTGAGCTACTTATATGAGTACATTTGTTTTTATCAATTTTGGGGATTTTTCAATCATTCTATTTTCTAGTATTTCTTATTCCCCAACCTTTTCTTCTTTTCTATTTCTGGGACTCAGCTTACACACATGTAAGAAATAGAAAAGAAGAAAAGGTTGGGGAAAATCATGCCCATGTTTAAGAGAAAAAAAGTCACTGGAAACCAACCTAGATGTTAGAATTAGCAGGCAATAACGTTAAGCAGCTATTGAAAACATGCTTAAGGATTTTAAGAAAAGTCATGATCATAATAAGCGTACATATTGGGAATCTCCATGGAGAAAGAAAAGCAAAAAGAACCAATTAGAAATTCTAGAATTGGAAAATACAATATTTGAAATGAAGATTTTACTGAATGGGCTTAACATTGGATTGCGGATAGGAGAAGAATGAGTCCTTTCAGGTAAGGTTATTATAAACAATCTTATCTGAAGAACAGAGAAAACAAATTTGAAATACTGAACAGAGCCTCAATAATCTGCGAGACATTACTAAGCCTTTGTTCATCATTTTAAATTTGTTTTCTCTTACCCATGGGTTATTTTGCCCTGTTCTCCTCATGTACAGTTTTCGTGGCTCTTGTTGATCGGGAATGACATCATGTGTTGAAGTCGGGATCATGTCATGTTCCTATAAAGGGTCAGTCAGTTAAATTATTGGCAGATCTTTGTAATTTTGTAATGATTCTGGTTCAGAGCAAATCTGTTTCAGTTTTGAATTTAGTTTTAGGTTGTACCTTCTTTCTCGCGGGCTTTGTCTTTAAGCTAAGACAGGTTTTGAATTCTGATGTGCTCCGTAAGTTCTTTTAACCTCGCCTGGTTGGATTTCTGATGTTTTCCGCAGCGTCTGACCTGTCCCTCTCCCAGTGCTGTAGCCTTTGGTCTCTGTTAGGTCTCTTTACCTATGTATGTGCTGCCAGGCCTTTGGCTAACCATTTGCAGTGAATACTCCTGACAACTTCTGAAACCTCCCTTTTCCAGCTACTCTGCCCCACCAAGTCCAATAGCTTTTTCAGCTCAGAAAAATAAGATTGCTACTCTGCCTGGGTCCCATCTCCCTGATCTGTGACTGTAACACATGCCTAAAACAGAAATCTGGGATGACCATGGAATTCAGCTTGTGAGTCTTCCTTCTCCCAAGGATCATAGTCCTGTGCTATTCTACTGTCTCATATATTTTGTTCTATTTATAGTTTTTGGCAGGGGGCAAGCCTAGTACCAGTTACTGTTGTGGCTAGGAGTGAAAACTATGTGATATCAGGTGTTAAATGAATTAAGATGTAAAACAAAGTTCTTGAATAAACAGCAAGTCTCTAAGCAAACACATACAAGTGTCACGATACCTTCATTCAGCAAGGATGGGTAATCACGTAGACAAGACAAAGGAATATGTGTAGGGGCTCCGTATAGTGGCAGCTAGACTGTGGCTGTACTGTCAAAGCCTCTAGCAGCCAGATATACTTTACACATCATAAACTGACTACACACCGCCCACGAGCGTGCACATGCATGTGTACACACGCGCACACAATACATTCACTTTTTCCTTCCCTTACTTCAATCTGCCTATTGCTTTCAGTTAAATTTTAGTTTTCCTTTCCTTAAGACAAGGAGAACTTTATGGGAAAAGAAAGGAACTCTTGAGTCTGTGGGGGGAAGTATTAAGTCCATTTTTCTCTTCTTCAGTGTTTAACTCTTTGTATCAGAGAATGTCTGCCCCACTTCTAAAAGTGTTCAGGTGGTTTGCACCTGGGACAAAATTAAGAAACACCTGTCCTGTTACTTTTATTTCTGAAATACTACTGAAGGGTAAAACGTACAAGCTGAGTCCAAGGAATTTGTTTCAAAAAAAAATTCTGGAGAGTATTTTTAAAACAGTAATAACCTGCCTTTGACAAGTCTGTTTTGTGTGACCAAAGAAATAAGTATTTTGTCCTGTGTCGTATCTGGTGACTTGCCCTTGCCCTACTCTGTAGCGTGGAAGACTTTGGCACCCAGACTCTTAAAAGGGACATTATCAGAAGAAAATTCCCTGTATGAACTTTGTCAGGAGGTAATTTGAACGCCAACCAAAATGATGGGCCCTATACTGAGTTCTTTTACAGAAATTATTAAAAGGGAGAAGCTGATAGCTGAAGTCAGATAATAATTAGCTTTGAGCCAATGTGAACTTGAGCAGAGAGACACAAATTTGTAATAAGCACCTTTGCTTCCTGGATTTGGGAGCTAGATGGAGGTTAAAGAAGGGATGTTGAGAATACCAACCACGGAAAGAGAAGGCATGTGGCTGTACCCTGGTGGCTGCTGTCACACCTCACAGGGCAGTAGCACTGTGTATGTGTTGAGTACACCTGCCGTAGGTTGGGTCTTGAATGTGCCGCAAAGGCCTGAGGTGCTACTGGGGAGGTGGCGCAAGTGGAGGTCCGTGGGTCCCTGGGGGTGTGCCTTTGGAGAACGCCCCTTCCTCTCTTCCTTCCTGACCATCAGGTGAGTGCTTTTGCTTCATGCCATGATGTGCTTCCCCCCCAACCATAGACCTAAAAACAATGTGTCCTCTGGGTCAGGCACTAGAATCTCCAAAATTGTGACTCACTAATATTAGATCTTTTATCTTCATAAATCGATTATCTCAGTACTGGTCATAGTGGTGGAAAACACAACAAAACATCTGCATTGCTGAGACTGACATAGCAGTGTCAGTGTATTTTCAAATTAGAATTTCTCTCTTTAAAGGAAACACTTTAGGGTGAGCGTTATCAGAAATCCTATATTGATAAAAATTCATTGCTTTCAATAATTCTTCCTAGATTAATCAAAATTGTTAAGTGTGCTTATGAATAAAAGGAAATCTTTGAATGTTTTAAAATTCTGATAACCTTTTTCAGTTTTACTTTCTCTGTATTTTCTGAATGCTCCCCTCCCACAATCCCTTTTATTCTCACATCCCAACATGTTCTTATTTTTATTTTATTTTAATTTTTTAAAAGAGAGAGCAGTGTGAGAGAGAGAGAGAGAGGGGACACATATTCAATTGTTATTGAGTTTTTCACATGGCTTTCATTGCTCTGACACTCAGTTGTGTACATGGGTGCTGGGGTTTGAACCCGTGTACTTGTGCATGCTGGGCAAGCGCTGTAACCGCCGAGCCACTGCTCCAGCCCCCTACCATGTTTTTATATAATAATGCAGAGAGATATAACAGAAGCTGAGATAAATTTTATTTTTCTTTTAATCAGAAGGAAGAAAAACAGGGGGGGGTTTATATTTTTTATAAATATCTATAAATAGAGTGATAGGCAAAATCTTCCAAATAAATAAATAAATATGGCCACATGCAAGGGACATAAGGAACTTCAGGGGCTACCTTGGCTCTGCCAACAAGAAAGCCCCCAACAGTGGTGCTCAGCTTTCTACCAAAGTCCTTTCGGGATTTCTCATCTAATTGTCATTCAGGGGAGCCTTCATAGCTACTGTATAGGACAACATTCCCAACAGAAATGAAAGCCACCAAAGAAATTATTCACCATGCCCTGCTAAATGCTATATACATAGTGTTTCAGAAGAGGAAACAGTCCTTCAAAATCATCAGGTGAAAGTGGTTGTACAGGGTTTCCCTGATCAGCAAAAAGAAGGTATCAATCTCTAAGTCTGGGTGTGTGGAGCAGTGGGAAAAGGTGGGAAGGTGCTTCAATCTGCTTTGCATCCACTATTCTGCACTTTAGGTGGTCATTTAAATAGAGGTAGGAAAATAGGGACCCTGTAGGAAGAATCTGAGTTACTGGGAAAGGCTAACAGGAGGCTGAGCATTAGTCCCTGTCTGGCACACCTCAATTTTTGCTAAGTGAAGCCATTTATTCCTCTGGGACAGCATTGGGTGCTCATTTAGTGCCCCAAGAATTTTCAAGTGAATGGAGAGCCAGCCATCAGCTTATGGGTGCTTTACCTAATTCTGTACCAGGGCTGCCTAACTTCTCTACAACATGATCCTTTGAATGTTAGACTTCCTTCCCTCCACTCCTTGATTCCACTTCACTTAGAAAAAAGGGTACAGCGTTTTAGTCCACAGGAAGTCTAACCCAGACCAGTTGCCATGCATCAACTTCTCAAGCCACATTTTTAAAGTTCATGCCAAAGGTTTTACTACTCAGCTAGCAAGCAGAGGCTTAATTAAGTGCCTGTTAGGAGAGAGCGAATGCGTTTCCCTTTTGCAAAATAATCTTGGCAGGAGAGATTTTCATGACTCAACACTAAGCCCATTCTTTGGGCCTGATTCATTATGCCAAAAATGGGGGCCCATGGCTAAATCAGCAGCCACTTGGGAACAGTGCAAAGTCACTCTTGATCTGGCTCTGGATGCGTAGGAAAGAGTGAGGCAAAGGATACCCACTCTGTCTGCAAAAGGGTAGAGTTTTCTGCTTCAGTTCACAGAACATTCTCCTTAAGTTTTGTCCAGCCAACCACCAGTCTTTTTTGCAGAGACACTCAAGGCAGAACCAAAACCTGAAATTAATGTTCTCACCAACTTGCACTGTTCAGCTATTAATAAGGTGTGCGAACTCAAAATGCCCAGATAGGTAACGGTGCTGGAGAGGCTGGGAGACTGAGCCATGCAGCCGGAACGCACCAAGCCACTGCTTTCTCTTAATGCTATGCTGTCCTCGAAGAGGGACACAGAGAAGAGAAATGGGGGTGGGGAGACATTTACCTGTTGGGGTTTCTCATACAGAAGAGTGGAGCCGTAGGGTGAAGGGAAGGAAACCTGGTTCTCAGGGGGCCTGCCAGGGAAGAGAAGCAGGGACTGCACGGGTCACCTCCACCGTCCCCTTCCTGACCCCTTTAAAGATAGGTGAGTTGGCTGAAAGACAGCTTATGGAGGTTTCCCTAGATAAACCTGGGGAACTGGTGGCACCTCTCCACGCCCATCCCACCCGCGTGGGTGTTGACCCGCGTGCCTCTGAGCACTCCTAAAGGGTCGCTGGCCACCAAGCTGTTGTCCTCTGCGCTGGGGAGCTCCTGGGAGCAGGAGGCGGGGGCCGGGGTCATGCGCGGCCGGGGCTTCAGCACGTTCAGCGGGTCCCTCTCCACGTCGTCCTCCGCGCTCCGCGTGTGGCGGCGCCGGGGCGTGGGGGTGTTGAAGTGGATCAGGGGGATCTCGTTCCTCCGGGACAGGAACTGGGAGTAGGGCGGCGGGTTCATGCCTGGCAGCAGCGCCCTCTTGGCCCGACCCAGGCTGACGAGGAAGTGGTGCTGGGGAGACTGGTAGACGTCGTAGCCGTTCTCCAGCGTCTGCTGTCGGAACCTGCAGTTCTCGGGCTCGAAGAAAGGCTGGAGGGGCGAGAGTGGCCGGGTGAAGCCTGGCTCGCGGGGGCCCTGACCGCGCACGCCCCGGCTTGGAGAAACTGACTTCCACTAATGCGCTCCGAGCCCCGAATCTGCTCCCAGCTTCCGCAAAGTGGCGGCCACTAGGTCCTTACAGCTCAGCGCCCCGACCTGGCCCCATGGCACTGGGCCCAAAGAGAAAGGGCGACTCCTGGCGTTAGTTTTTGGAGAGAGGAGTAAATGCTATATAGTTAGTTGTTCCTGATCTCCAGCTTTTAGAACTGTGCTGGCTGAAAATTGGCTTGGGTTTGCCTCCTGGCCTGGAGGAAGGAGATGAGATGGTGTTGGTAAGGTCAAACATGAATGAGGGTACCGGAGAGAGAATGCAGTTGGGGGATTAGGGACACGATCTTACTAACAGATGGGCTGCGTCGAAATCCTTATTCCACAATGGGTACTAGGTTCTAGTGAGTTCCTGTGAGGGCCTTTATATATGATTCCATTTGACCCTCAAACTCCACCAAGTATTTTTACAGATAAGGATGAGCTATCTGGCTGTATGTACTCAGCAGGAGTTTATCCACTCTGGCCTGATGCTGGTGCTGGGACACAGCAGGAAACAAAACAGAAATTCTGCACTCTTGAGAAATCCTTAGTGGGTATGCCAGTTTGTAATAGACTCCTGGGGTAAATGGTCCCTGGATTTTATTATCTGAAAATTCTCTGGACCACACAGCAGCTATTACTTTTGAAAACCCTTTGCTTACCAGTCTTAAGGACCAGAGATCTTAAGACCACCAGGGCACCCGTAATTAATTAAGAGGTCTTTAATTGGAGGGAACTTCACAGACAACGTGATCTGTGCCATTTCACTTTTTCCAAGGAAAGAAACTAAAGTTTGAAGAAAGCAGAGGACTTGCCCAAGGACACAGTAGCGGATTCAAGAAGACACCACTGGCCTCTCAACCTTTCTACTGTGTGTTATCGCATGAATTTACCCAACTTGAGAATCTACAAATACATTCAGGGGTCACGCTAGATCCCACTGTGGGTCCCAGAGGGCAGAAGGACTGGAGGTCAGAGCCTGGGCGGAAGAACCAGGCTGCCTGCGTTCAAACCCCCACTGTATGCACCTGTGCATTTTGTGCTAGCTTGAATAAAGTGCTAGCACACCACCAAGGAACACTGAAAATAGAGTCCTTAAACTAGAAAAATCCATGTTCTGCCAAGGAAAGAACTGCAAATGATGACTTACTGATCCAAAAATGTTGCCTCTGAAGTCCATACAGAGGAATCGCCTACTCATGACACCTGTTACCACCACAAAGCCAGCATCCTCTGACCTGATCAGCAGGGCACCTGTGGAGAAGAACATTCAGGTTATGGCCTTGTTGCTCATCTCATTCCCACCTTGGTGAGAATGACTTCCGGTAACTCCCTCCTACGGGCTCCCCTTCCTTTCCTGGGACTGCCTCCCCAACACTCGCTGATTCGCCTCCCGCATCGCATTGTCCTCTTGCCTGCTCTGAACTCCCCACATTCCTTCCCCTGTGCCACACACGCATTTCACTCTCTCCACCTGGACTTTATTTCTCCCCCTTGCCTGCCTAACACCTCTTTATGTTTGTGGTGGTGGGCATGTCCCACCACCAACAAGCTTTCTGCTTTTGAGATTTTTAAAAAATTCTATGCTGAGATATCTTTCAAGGATTCAGCTGGTATAAAGTCTCGCATTTTCTGTAAAAACAAAAACAAAAACAAAAACAAAAACAAAAACTTCCTACCATGGAATTTGACAGCCCTCAGGGAAGGTTGCTCAGGCAGGAATTAGAATCTGTCTTCTGCAGACATCCCTGAGGCAGGCTGTAAATGCTCAAGGGTCCATGCTGGCAAAGGTGACTGGAAAGCCCAGGGTTCCTCTCCTGCTCTGCATAGGTTTAATACAAAGACCTCTGGGGAGACTGGGCTGGCAATGATCAGACACCAGCTAAGCACGGAGCCTGATGTAACTGCAATTGGAATGACATGGGACAGAGGGATTGAGGATGGAAGCAAGTCCAGAAGGAAGAGAACCAAGAAGAAAAATCTGTTTCAAAGTCTGATGGAAGGTTAGCGTCCAGAGAAGCTTCTGGAAAGTGTGGTGAGGTGTGGGAGGTACAGAAGATATTTAAATTCCTCCAAATTGGTGTCTGCCTATGGGCCTCACGTATATGGTCAATTTTGTGGTTAAACTCTGAGAAAAACATAAGGAATATATAAGAAGTAGTTTCTGTTCTATGGCTTTTCAGACAATGGAGAAAAAAGATTAGTATTGGATTTTGAGTGGTTGCAGTCTAAGTGTTTTATGTATTTTAAATTCTCAAAACAAGTCCTTTTGCTGTTGATATTATTTTAGTAATAGTAGAAGCATCCCAATTTAAATGAGAAGGCAGGATTCATCACAAGTGTGATAAGATGAAATCAAATGCAAAATACATGCTGTAGGCCATGAGGGCACCATCTGTGCGCTGGAGTGTGCAGGGAAGAGGCACAGACTTGGACTTGGGTATCAGTTTTACACTAATGAATTTATAGCCTTGGGCAATTTTGCTTTAGTCTTGGTTTCCTCTGCTGTGAAATGAAAAAAAAATAATATCCATCCTGCCCATTCGGTGGGGTCATCATGAGAACTGATGCCTGGAGAGTGTTGGGCAGGAAGCAGTGTGTGCTGACCTGCCCTTTATGCCCAATCCACACGCTCCTGGTCCATGGCCAGTCCCGTTAGAAATCTACCTGCATATACCATGGGGTGTTTTCATGGTCTGCACAAATCCAAGGGGAGAATTTAGCAGAAGGAAGCAACAAATCACTCTGGCTATGGGAGCCACCTGCTCTCCCTTTTGGCACTTGGCAGGCTTAAGGAACATTTCTTCGACCATGGAGGTGTCTCATGCCTGTGACCTCGGAAGTGCATGGGACTTGGGATCATGGTGCTCCCTAGGTTATCTACTACCTGTGTGGCCTTGAATCAGTGATATTCTTTACCATTTGTTCTTCATGTATAAAATGGGAGTAGCCAAACCACTTCCCTCCTCTGGTCCTCCAGAGGATGTAATGAGATAGTGTTTTCGCCCATTTTTAAAGTGCTTTCCAAATGCTAATAACTGTTCCTGCTTCATCTCAACTTCTGCTAAAAAAATGAGAATTATCTGCTGTTTTATTTTCACAGCCAGTAAATGAAAAATAAGATGATGAATGCACAGGGTTTTGAGCTCCGCAACGGATAATCCGTGATGAAGGGTTAAAAATGAGGTAATTCAGTTTCAAGTACAGAAAATTCTTTTGGGGGATGGGAATCAGGATCTAGGAAGTGATATTAAGGACGCACAGGCAGTAGCTACTGCTCAGCAGTAGCTCTCTTGCCTAGTTTAGCATTCATGAGCCCCCTCCACGGCACCTCAGGGGGTCACAAAAAGAGTGGAATATTAGTCAGTGATCATAAGCAGCTCTTTCCTGCCTCTTCCACAAAGGTAGGATAATGGGGAGGAGGAGGCTGGTCTTGCTCACAATAGAACAAGAATGCAGGTACTGAGGAGCCCCCTGGCAGCTGCCTGCTGAGTCCCCAGGGAGCTGATGGACTCTCATAAGCAGATGATTTCATCTCATCAAGATCAATAAAAATCAATGATTTTTATTAAAGTACAGCAATCAAATGAACCAGATTTCACTGGAAATGTGTAATTATTTGGGAGGGGGAAAAACATTTCTATCAATGTGGAAAGCACTGGTTTATATTCACCAATGAAGTCATCAAAAATCTTCCACCGGACTTACCTACATGCATCAGGTAACATGTGTTTCTTCTTTCCTTTTTGGTAGCTTTTAATCTTAATGTATTCTTTTTTCCTTCTTTTTTTTTTTTTCTAAATGTGATAACTGATTAAGCAGTACCAAAGTTTATATATAGGAAAAGTAACTGTCTCTCCCAGAACCCTGACCTTAAGTCACCCTCCCCAGGTTAGTGTGTTAATCTTCCCTCCAGAACAGTACTTGGCTAGCATGTATATCCAACAAAACAAAACACACTTGCGTGCACATGTGCGTGTACATCTGAAGTCCACTCATACTCCAGCTAGTGCTGCCCGCACCCTCTTTATAAGAATGGTGATTTAAATAGAAATTGTGATTGCTCTTTCTTTTGTTTGAATTACATTGGATCATCTTACATTTTTTCTGAATCTTTAGAGTAATTTTTACTTGTTCTTCTAAAATAGAAAACCTTTTTTCACTACCCATTTCCCTTCCCACCCCATTGTCCCTTATCTCAGTGCATAGGAAAGGACTGTCATTTGAATCACAGCTAATTGACAGATAATCATGGATTGTGATCCAGCTTTCCACAAATCCAATCTTTAAAAACGTTCTGGTTGTCTCAAATTGCCAATGAGTTTGCAACTAGCACAGTTTGTTACCTTTCAGCTCCACTGATAAGAACTGATAAACTATATAGGGCACCTCCGAAACACCCAGTAAGCCCGATGAGTGGATAGATGTGTGGATGAGTGTGCGGATGGATTGTATAATTGGTCAGACTCATCGAGATAATGGACCTTGGCAATTTGTCTTTAATACATTTTTTCTTAATAATTTTAATAAAACCAGGATACTAGAAGCCTGCGTTCACCTATTCCAATCCTTGGAATGATACAGGACTCTTCAGTCTCCCAAGTTAACCCTGTTCAAAGTTCATAAGCTAAAATTCAGCATCTGTTGATCTATCTGGCTTTTTTTCCTCTTAGATACCTTGCCTTTCTTTCTGTACATGTGTTTTGTTTTTTTTTAATCTTGGGACAAGGCAAAAGGAAAGTGTGTTTTAGTTTTCAAATTCTTCATGGTGAAAGGAACTAGTAAATATCAATTAGGGAGGTGGCAGAATCTTCCCCGGTTTTCGAAAAGCACGTGAAACAGACAGTGGTTCAGGGAGGTTGGGTTAGCCCACTGGTCTGGCCCAAGGCTATCCCAAACCCCCTAGGGAGACAGCAGGGGAGCTCCCCACTTCCCAGCCCGAAGCCCCTACTCACTGTAGATGGTCTGATGAGGTGTGCCATCCACATGGCCGTCCCTGTGGATCTGCAGGTGGTAGCTCTTCCTGGCTGTGGCCGTGTACAGGTGGGTCAGGCCACCCCAGCTGGAGGCGAGCAGTGGGGAAGTGTCGGGATAGGCTCTGATGATGTTCGGGCAGCAGACACCGCACAGCGCCCAGACCAGGAGCCTGAGGTGGGACCCCAACATCGCACCACTCTCTGAATGGCTAGTGCAGAGTTTGAAAGCTGACGCTCCCTCCCAGACTCCCCAGCCTGTGCCTTGCTGGCCCTTTTCTCCTCTTCCTTCTTGCAAATGGCAGAGGTGAGAATCCTAGGCTGGATTCCCTCCTTTTCCCTCTCAGACTTTTAAAGGGTAGCAGTGTGACATCAAACAGGAAAAACTCCACTGTCCACATCCTCTGTGTTGTAATCAGCCATTCGAAGAAAGTGCAGACTGCTGAGGCTCACGGAAGGAACGTCGGTTCCAGACACCACACACACACACACACACACACACACACATATGCACGCACGTTCACACACCCCTCAATTTCAGACCAGCGCTCCCAAAAGTGAATAATGTGTGGGCAAAAGTTATCTATGACCCTGGGTCATCTGTTGACCTGTCCCACTTCCACCAGGAAATGTGAAGGCAGCCAGCGGTCCCAAAAAAATCCACCTTCAGTCATGTAGTCACCCGCCTCCTCGGCTATTCACCTCCCATCCAGTGTACTCATTTTGGTTTTCTCAGTCCTTTCAACTCTATTTGCCATGGGTGCACCCAGTGCTTTCTCTATGTGCAACATTAGGTGGGTGTTTTGATTGATAGAGAGATACGTGATGTCATCAGGCAAGTGGTATCCGCTGAAACTCCCACCTCAGGAAAGATATTCCAGCTGGGAGCAGGGGTACAAAACCCAAAGTTGCCATTTGGAAAGATTTTAAAGTGGGCAAAGGAAATACAAGGCTTTGAGGTCACTGAAAATGCCAAGGTCCGATTTCTCAGTTTCCCTAGTTGGCATAGTCTAGGGCAGCTGAACTGGTAATCATGGTCTCTCCAGGAGGAAAGAGACAAATCAGAGGCTCATGAGGATTGGAAAGGCTTCTGGCTGGACAGAGGGGGCAGGACAGGGTGTTTGCACAGTCCACTTCTGTGCGTGGGTGTCTAGCTGTGTGCCTGGGTGCCTTCTTGCAGAGGTTGCTCCTAGATACATCCCGTGGGAGGACACATCTGATGCAGGGAGATGGTCTTAGCACATACGGTCCAACCAGAAGAAGCTACTGAAACATACACCAGAAAAGCATGCTCCCAGGGACTGCTGGTCTTCCAGCTCCCCATTTTACTTGGTATATAGCATGCATAAGTATTAAGCTAGACATTGTGGGTAAGAAGTATGAGAGATGATTCCTGTATCAAAGCTAATGGAGGAGGTAGAGAAAAATAACCATCACGCAAAGAGTGCACCAGCATACAGACTCAGGCAAGCAGAGATGGCATTTATAACCCCACGTGTGTACAGGTTTCTAGAGTTTACAAAGCATTTTCACATCTACTAGCACCTTTGAACATCACCGCAACTCTGACAGAGGTACTTTAGACATTGTTAATATTTTAATACTATACGTGTAGAAATGAAGATCTCGGGGTTTGTGTGTCCAAAGTCACAAAGCAAATAACTGATAGAGCTAGGACAATGTCTTTTGATTCCCTATGCTGCTCCTCCAGGAAGAATCGCAGGGGCAACTAACACTTGAGAGCTTCCTCTTCCAGTTTCTATTTTAATACTTATAATAATTTATTTAATCTTTAGAATAACTCTCTAAGGAGGTACTGTTCTTTCCTGTATACATGAGGAAACCAGAGCACATGGCTTAAGTAACTTGCACAAATATAGACAGCTAATACACAGAAGAGGATGGATCTGAATCCAGCTCGGACTTCAGATCTGCTAAGCCCTTTGCGAGATGTGCAAACTCACATAGTGCTAGAACCAGGGCTGTGACAGCTAGCATTTGTAAGCGCAAGTAGCAATGAGACAGAGCACTTTAGTAAACCAAGGCTTTTGCCCAGGATATGTCCCTAGCATATATAGGTTCGTCTCCCCAGGCTTAGATAGAAGATGTATGAATTGAAGTGCTTATGTCTAAAACAGACTTCCTTCATAGAGGTCACAGAACAGTTCACACATACAGTGCCACACCTTAGCTAATTGAAGAAATAGCTAGCTTTCAGAATTAAAATGCGAATCATTCAGGGACATTTGCCAATTGATAACCCTGCATTTCCTCTTCCCTTTGCAAGTGATAAAGAGATGGGAAGTACCTGTGAAGCAATCAGCAGCTACTGAGAAACTTCTCTGAGAGATGGGAGGAGGGAGTTACGGGAATAAAAAGTAGACCAAACTTATCTTTTGAGGCTTACAATATTATTGAGCTGAGAAAAACCGGGCTCATTGACGGGTGTTATGTGAGAGCTAAATTACTAGGACTTGTCAGTAATGCTACCATGCTGCGGGCATTAACAAGGTCTTCCTTGGGAGCAGGGCAAAGATGCTGGAGTCAAGGTGCTTTGAGGAAGAAGAGCTGAAGGAGCTTTGTAGGAGGGGCAGGGTGTTGACCAGCACCCAAGGCACAGAAGGGAGGAAGTTCAGGTGACCCTAGATGAGTTTTGGAGTGATTGGGGGTGGACGAGGGTGTCCCTGGCCAGTTCAGCTTATGTTCTTAGGGAAGAGAACTGATGTGCCATTCATTCCACTGCCAAAGAGTTCTTTCCAAAAAAAAGCCCTGAATTTGTAGCAGCTGGTTGTGAAGGCATAGGGTGGCCTAGGGAGTAGGTTTATTTCTGAGAGGTATGGGAGGGGGGTGGAGAGATGAAACATTCTCCACTTGGTGAGAGTAAGGGAAAATGTTAAAACTCTCAGAGCAATTCCCTACATGTGCGCTATGGAAGAGCTGAGCGTGAAGATGGGGCTGCCCTCCGGCAGGTAGAGAGGCAGAACTCTCAAAGGGTCCCAGACCTGACTTCCCATTAGAATCCCCTGTGGAACTTTCAAGGTCAAAACATCCCAGGGCAGATTGTAGACCTACTGAGTCTGCAGGGATGAAGCCCAGCTGTTTGTGCTTTTTTCAGAATCACTGGAAGTGGTTATTACTACTTCTTAATAAACAGCCTTTGCAATGGCCATTCTACCCAAAGCCCTGCAAGTCCACCCCTTGTCTTCATCTTCTGACTTTTGTTTCTCAGAATCCACTCCGACAAGGTATTGAGTACTATTACCCTGGCCAGATCATATTTTCTCAATGTAAAGACTTTTTTTTTTTTTAAGAGAGAAGGAGAGAGAGAGAGAGACAGAAAGAGACACAATCAATTTTCATTGAGTTTTTCACACGGCTTTCGTTGCTCTGACACTTCATTGTGTACATGGGTGCTGGGGTTTGAACCCATGTATTTGTGCATGCCGGGCAAGCGCCGTAACCTCTGAGCCATCGCTCCAGCCCTCAATATAAAGACTTGACAGCAATTTTCAAAAAAGAAAAAACCAAAACCAACAACAGCAGCAACAGCAAAAACGTTGGCTTGACCATCATTAGGCTGTGGTGAAGAACGCTGCAAGAGTCAGGGGGAAAGAAGGCCTGGGAGGTAGGAGGGGAGGTGGTCTCAGCGCGGCTCACAGTCTTCGTTTCCTATTCAGTCTCTTTCTAAAGGCCTTGTGCACCCATGGTAGCCCTTGGCAGTCCCTTGTGCCTCTCCTTCTCATGATCTGTCTTCATCAGGTTAGTAAGGGTTCACCAGTACCTCACTGCAGCAGGGGTGACCTCATTCAGACCCTGCAATCAGACAGATGGTTAACTAAGCCATCCAGGGCAAATGGTGGTTCCTGATCCTCTGAAGTTCTCTGGGGAGATACCACAACCTTCCTGAAAATGTCATTCATGTATCTTGTTCTCTTGATAGTTAAAACATGCTTCTTGGGTTGCGTGTGTAGCTTAGAGGTACAACCAGTGCCTAGCATGCATATGCCCTGGGTCACTTTCCCAGTGTTGTAACAAACAAAAATAAACCACCACCAACAACAACACACACTTCTTTATATCCGAGAAGATTCTCTTTTGCTTTAATGTGTCTATTCAATTAATGTAACTATTTAGTGAAAGCCTATTACATGGTAATAGCTTGAAGAAACTCTTCCAAGAAGCATAAGAATGTAACAGTTCAGTTCTGATCTTCAAAGCGCTTACAAGATACTGGACGGAGTGTATTTCTCATTTGTCCTCACTCCATACCTACAACAGATGCTATTGGTGCTCAAAAAAGCCATGTGAACTAGGCTGGAAGGTGCTTGGGGTGCCCTTACCAAGAACATTCCGAATCCTGATATACACATTCTGTATTGTAGGGATTTAAAGCAAAGGAAGGAAAAATGAAAAAGGAAGCTATTCTTTTCAGTCTGTATTGATGCAAAAAGTTAATCAACACAGAATATATGAAATAGAAAGTGAATATTCCCTATGTAGTTTCTACCCTGTAGAAAGAGCATCCCTTGGCAAATGCTCTATGCAGGGAGCACGGCTCTCCAAGATGTTGGGGGCTGGAACTGACATATTTGACTATTATTAGGGTACAACACCAGGGTTGGACCCCAATGTGAACTGTGGACTTGTGCTAATAACAATATGTCAATAGTGACTTGTTGGTTATAACAAATGCACCACACTAGTGCACCATGTATCAGGGGAAAGTGTGTGCAGAGTAGTGAGATGTGGTAGTCTCTAAGATTCCTCCAGGGGATTCGTCCTGATGCAGAATGTTCTCTGTTCTTCCAAGCCCTCTAGTTGTTTCTCACCTGCTCTACTTGATCACCAAAATGTGTGTTACACCCCTTGTGGAGGGAAACCAGAAGGGTTTCAATTTCCTGCTAGTAGACTTATTTCTCTCCCCTGCTTTGCTTAAAATGTGTTAATTGGGCGAGGGACAAATGGAAGGAAGGCAGGTTCCTTTAATCTAATATTTAATATAATTATTATATACTTTTATAATATAAGTCACTATGATATCAGTCTCAATCCAGGAGATTTCCTCGACTGTAAATCTAAATATACAAATGGAGGCCCCATTGGACATTCCAAAATGAAATGTGAGGTCTGTAATATTACAGAATTTGTGGTATTGCTAACTTGCCTTTCGTGCCATAACCAGAGGCTTATCTCGCCTGGACTAAAAGAGGAGCCTCAGATGCCTTCAACTGGGGACACTTGAAATTGAAGGTCACGGAAGAGCGTGAGAGCAAAGGGCGAAGGAGTGTTGGTAACAGACCCATAGCTGCAGCCTCAACTCCCTTCCCTCTCGTGACTCGCCTGCTCCTCTTTCCTGCTAACACTCTTCTCACAGAAATCCCTCTCCTGGCCTCCACGCCTGCAGCTTATGCGAGATGAGGCAATGTATGTCCCATAAGTGGGCAAGGCTCAGCCTACATGAATGACTTCACAAAAGGTTCACTTTGGGTGAGAAGAGCAGGGTTATGTTTGCTCCACCCGGCTCAAAGCCAAGGTGCTATGTCAGACTTGGTGGGGACTTGGGAGGCACAATCTCTAGAGACCCCCATTATTCATGACCTGATCTCACTTCCTTCTGGGAGGGATACTTATTTAAATAAAATTTGGAGATAGAGCTTCCTGAACTGTGTGTCCTCAGAGTCCTCAAAGTGGCTTTGACTTGCTCAGCCTGCAACGGTTGGGCCCACCAGGCTGAGTGCCTCTGGAGTCCATGTGCTATAACAATCTCATCATTTCTATGTGGGCCATCAAATGGAAATATTGGCAAGTCCTGCTCAAAGGTCAACACATGAGCTGCAGATAGAGCAACCACCGCAATAAAGTGCTTTCCCAGAACTACTTGGGACCACCTCTAACCCACTAAGGAAGGCAGACTAGTATTGTATCATGAGATGTTTAAGTGACCTGCCCAAATGATCCATGCTGGAAACTGGGACTAGCCACTCACATAATCACAACAGTCACCTTACATGTACAAAGTACCTTCTTCACTTTGCAAAACATCTTGATACGCAGTCTCTCTTTTTCCCCCAGTAATCTTTTTAAAATCTTTTTTTATTAAGAAATTTATTTGTTGAACAATCAAATATGCTTCCAATGAAACAATATATTTATTAGATTTACCCCGTATAGCTCCCTCTAATTACCCCCTTTTATCCTTCTCCCTCTACCCCTTCCTTCCCAGTACATCTCTATGAATGCCTTAGGTTGTGTGTCACTACACCTTATCACGGTTTAATACATTAGAGTTGACCTCCTTTCACACTGGTCAGGGTCTAGCTCCAGCCTCCACAGATGAGTGAAGACATTTGACCCTTGGTTCTCTGGGTTATGCTGATTTCACTCAGCATGATTTCTTCCATAGCCATCCATTTACCTTCAAAGGCTGCAATATCATTGTTTCTAATTGCTGAGTAGAACTCCATGGTATATATGTACCACAGTTTTTGGATCCATTCATCCAGTGAGGGGCATCTGGGTTGATTCCGTAATTTAGCTATTGTAAACTGAGCTTCTATGAACATCGATTTTGCTGTGTCGCTGTAATGTGCTGATTCTAAATCCCTGGGAAAATACCCAGGAGAGGAATAGCAGAATCATATGGTGGATTCATCTCTAGTTTTTTGAGGATTCTCCACATGCAGTCTCTTCTTAGTTCTTCTCAATAACACATGACATATTAAGGATCCCCTTCTTTCCCACGAAGAAACTGAAGAGCAATTTGTGACTTGCCCAAGGTCACACACCTAGTATATGACTGAAGTAGAAGTCAATCCATGTCATCTCACTTTGAACTCAAGCTCTGTCAACCACACTGAACCCTGTCTGTGAACGCCCCTGTTCTCAAGACTCCATCTTCAGCACTGAAGCCACCAGCCTGGGAACATGGTGGGCAGAGGACGGTGGTAAAGGAGAGGCTGGGGATTCGGTACATTGGGAACAAGCACTCCTAGGGTAAACTTGGAATATTTCTTTTTTAGGTGGAAGAAGGAGCAATGGTTAGATCTCTGGGTTACTCCACCTGCAAGGGTCTGCCAGGCTGATGCCTACTCCTATTATCCCACTCTGTTCCTTTGTTGGAAAGCAGAGGGAATACAGTCATGCTTCCAAAGCCGGGATTCTGCCCAAGGAAGGAAAAGAAACTTTGGACTACAGAAGAGTCATGTGTGCATGCTTCTCCCCGCCCTGTGGTGTGTGTGGGGTGTGTGTGTGTGTGTGTGTGTGTCCCCACACTGGCTGCCCAATCTGATTGGCGCTCAAAGGCTGCCCAACAGGACCCAGCCCACCCTCTCTCAGGATGCCTGGGGCTTGTCACGCAGCCCACGTTGGGGAACAGACATCCTGGTTCCCACTCACCTCTTGGAGCTTGTGACCTGGGCCAGCCTACCATGTTTGGAAGGCTGCACATCCGGACTCATGTTATCTCAGGATCCTGGGACTCCTTGGCTCCCCTGTCCTGCCTCCTCCTCTCCCTGTGGACACGTAGCCACCACACACTTCTGGGAGGGCTATTTCTAGCAGAGGGGCCGTAACTCAGCCCTCTGTGTGTCGCAGCTGGAACGGGCGGCCTGACACGTTGTGGGTTCAGCAGAGTGCAGGATGTGGGGGCTTCCGGGGGCAGGCATCCCCTCAGCCTGATGGAGGTCACGGTGGCTGAGACGTGGGGGTGGGGGACAGACAGGATGCTCCTGCCCAGGGGAAGGGCTCAGCCTCCTCGCCACCTCTAGCAGTTCTCTGTGCTCGGCCTCTGCAGCCCCTTCCTGGGCAGGAATCTTCTCTCTTTGGCAGGACTGAGAGTTAACGTAGCCCTGTGGCTGAATGCAGGCTCTGGGTGGAGCTGTGCCTCATGCCACACTGGTCATTTTTGTCAAATGACATCACCTCTCTGAGCCTCAGTTTCCTTATCAGTAAAAAGGAAGTGATAATTGTATCAGCCTCATTATATTGTTGGCAAAGTTTAATGACATGACATCTAGAATACTTAATTTCATGTGAAGAGGTCGCAAAGAGCCTCTTGGTATAGAGCAATTTATTATTATTGTTTTTGGTATTATCCCTTTTCTAAACCTCAACCTCCTACCGTAACCTTAGGGAGTTGAGTCTCAGCCTCCTGCTAGAATTCCTTGCAGGTGACTTTCAAGGTTATTTTTATTTTAGAATTATTTCCAAAGCCTGATCCATTTTAGGTACTTAGAAAGCACTCAGTAAATGAAAGAATCAATCCTTCTCTTAGTCTGCTGTGATGGAAAGAACACCAAACTCAACATTAAAAGAAAACCACCATAAAGAAAAATGAAATTATGTCATTTGCAGGAAAATGGATGGAACTTGAGACCATTGTGTGAAGTGAAATAAAGTCAAACTCAGCTTAAGGGTCATCTTTTGCTCCCATATGTGGAAGACAGAGAGGAAAATTGAAAAGAAAGATGTGTGTGGAGTCTCAGGAAAATCAAAGAGATCAATAGAAGAGAAAAGGGACTGGGGGTGGGAGAGAGGTTGGAGAGGGAAGTTCTGGGGAGTGATACTGGCCAAATTATATTGTTATATTGTGTGTATGATTGACTATGTGACAATAAATCCCATCGTTACGTACAACTATAACGCACCAATAAAAATATGGAAAAAGAAACAAAGCCCTGGACTCACACCCCAAGTGTGCCCCTTTGCTAATGCTGTGGCATGGTCAGGTCAACTTGAACCCAATTTCTCAATGTCCTGGAGTGTCCTCATCTGTCACATAAAGACAGTCCCTCCTGCCCAATGTTCTTCACAGGTTCACAAGGACAAATGAGCACAATAAGGTGTGGCACTGCTTTTGAAACTATTAGGAGCTGTGCAGTTCAAGGTAGATTTTTTTTCTTTTCTTTTGGACTGGGATTAAACTCCGCATCTTACACACGCTGGCTGAGCAGTCTACTATGGGGCTACATCCTCAGTCCTTTTTTATTATTATTATTCTTTCTTTTGATACAGGGTCTTGCTAAATTTAAGTTGTGCTGGTCTCAAACTTGTGATCCTTCTGCCTTAGCCTCTCAAATAGCTGAATGACAGGTGCAAACCAACTGTGCCCAGTGACAGATTATTCTTTATTTGTGTGTGTGGCTTCCCCC